>JAEIFV010001976.1:0-10064 GCA_018904265.1 Lordiphosa collinella | reverse complement strand
TGATGAACTGCCAGCCACAAAATGAAAACGAAAACGCAAAGTGGCGATTAATTCGATGGCACTTCCATATTTGTAGGCATATATTTTTATTGAAGAGGCTTGAAACTGTTTTTGTGTTCGAAACAAAAACAAAAAAAAGAAACAGAAATATAAATACGTACATAATAAATTGTGAACAAATTGAGCTTTTTATGTGCGATTTTTAATGATTCGAAATAAAATTAATGACTGTAAAAGTGATTATGTATATACGATAAAAGGTGACTAATATGTACTTAAGAACTATACTTAAACTTAAGTAGGAGATGGTTGAATGTATGGGAATTTTGACAGGTGCATATATGTACAATGTACATAGTAGTAGTAGTAATCTTTATTTATATTAAATTTAAAAATGAAATCGATGTACACGAGTAACTAAATAGAAGTACAAATTATTTAAAATTTAGACAGAATATTGATTGACATTTATTGTTAATCGACATGGTTTGTACACAGAAAAAAAATCTTAAATCAATCCGAAACGGGATTGAAAACAGGGTAGTCCCGGATCAGCATATTTTTATTAATTTAATCTTTATGGGATTACCGCGGGAAAAGTTTGATCTTTTCAGGATGGAAAAATAGGGGAAGTTAACTTCGGCTCAGCCGAAGCTTTGTATACACTTGCAG
Source organism: Lordiphosa collinella (assembly GCA_018904265.1). Lineage (NCBI taxonomy): Eukaryota > Metazoa > Arthropoda > Insecta > Diptera > Drosophilidae > Lordiphosa > Lordiphosa collinella. The sequence continues at coordinate 9,392 of JAEIFV010001976.1, read as the reverse complement.
CTTTCACTGAAAACAAAAAAGTTTTTCTAACTAAAACTACTTTTTCGACCTTACCTTTCTATGGGATCTATACATAGATACTATATAGATGTCCGATTTCGACCAAACTTGGAGAAATCTTGGAAAAGCATAATACAATGTTAATTACGAAATTCGGAGACGATCCCATTAAGAAGAAACAAGTTTTTCTCACTAAAACTTCTTTTTCGACCGATCATTCATACTGCAGCTATATGCTATAGTCATCAGATTTTGATAAAACATTGTAGAAACGTGTTAAAGTATATAAAATAAGAATATGCCAATAAAAAGGACGTTTTCATTAAAAACAAAAAGTTTTTCTCACAAAATAGAACTAGTTTTTCGACCGATCGTTCCTATGGCAGCTATATGCTATAGTCATCCGATTTCGACCAAACTTTGTAGAATTGTGTAAAAGTATAGAAAAAAAGAGTATGCCAATGATAAGGACGTTTTCATTAAAAACAAAAAAGTTTTTCTCACTAGAGCTAGTTTTTCGACCGATCGTTCCTATGGCAGCTATATGCTATAGTCATCCGATTTCGACCAAATTTAGTGAAATCATGGGAAAGGATAGTAAACTAAGAAACACGAAGTTTTGAGGCGTTTTAATTGAAAACAAAAAAGTTTTTCTCACTAAGACTAGTTTTCGACCGATCGTTTCTATGACAGCTATATGCTACAGTCATCCGATCCTGCCGGTTCCAAAAAATGTGCAGCGTATATGTACCAAAAGACTTCGTGCAAAGCTTGGAGAGGATAGCTTTAGAACTGACGGAGGAAATAGCATAGAAACAGACAGATGGACAGTCAGACGGACATGGCTAAATCTGCTCAGCTCGTCATGCTGATCAAGAATATATATACTTTATGTGGTCGGAGATGCTTCCTTCTATGCGTTGCAAACATCCGCACAATTTTATAATACCTTCGACACACCTTGTCAGAGTGCAATTTTGTTAGTTTTTCTTTTATATTTTATAAGTCCTTTTATAACGATTTGTTAATTAGGTTGACTGCCCATTTTTGTCGACTTTATATGAATAAATAGCCCTGATGACAGATTTTGCAGTCCTTAAAACTAAATCTATATACCTCAGCTTTACTTAGGGACGACGGACTCAGACACAAAGCCTTAGAGAATTTGATTTTATATGGAAATAGTTCTACGTTCGGAGAAACACACCTTGTAATATGAGTGCAAACTTAGAAGATGCTTAGGAATTTGTAGGCAATGCACTTAATTACAGCTGCTTATTAGCAAAGCTTCGTTTTAAATTCTAAGAATAAACTTATTTTGTAACTGAATCAACTTAAGCTGCGATTCAATAAATAACTTTGTCTAATTAAACAATGAAATTCAATTGAAAAAAATTAGCGAAGTGATGAAGTAAGCAATTTGTTAATGTAAAAAATCAATAACACTGCAGGCCATTTCATGTCACATACGAGTGGATGCCATTGGAATGGCATATGGATTGTATATATGAATAAATCAGACGTTACATGAGAGTGTAAATGCACTTGTGTAATGCATTTAATTTTTGTTTCTGCTCGCAACTTGAACACGATGTCAGATGTCGTTGGTAACCTTCAATGGGGCAGAGCATCATCGTCTCCAACAACTTGACTGGTAAACTCTGGGCATGACAATTGAATTGCAATTAACCGGCCAAGTGCAATTAACTCAACAATTACCAAGTCACCAAGTCTTCGTCATAATTGTCGTTCGTTTTCCGTTTTGGTTGTTTTTTTTTTGGTTCTCCCAGCCAAAGCCAACTTTTGTGGCTGCCAAGTTGATTCAATTACAATCAGTAGCTTAGGAGTCTTGAACCCAAGTTCAATGGAGCTGTCAAATGTGTGTTTATGTCCCCCATTCGCACGTTCCAGTTCGACAAAATGCAACTGGGAAATTTGTGTGGAAAATTAGCCTGCATGCAATTAGCGGGAAATTTGCTTTTAATGGATGGGCCCGCCGCCAGCCACTCTCTTGGCTACTTATTTGCTTTCTGAGGTTGTTGCAAATTGCGTAGAAAATGTTGATCATCTGGAAAGTGGGTTAAGAATTGTCATAATTGTTTTGCACTCTGCGACGTAAATAAAGAAATTGCAATTCTTAAGGAATGAAAAGTTGCATTCCATGCCGCGACAGTAAGAGAGAGGAAGAGAAATGCGTGTGAAAATAAGCCAGCTGAAGATTACATGATTTGTTCATTAAGTTGGTATTAAATTTATTTTGTTTAGCTTGACAAAATTTCTAATAAAGCGTGCAGTGTCTCAAGTGTTTTCAATTGAATTTTCATATCAAGTCTGAAAAATTGGGCCAACACTTTAAACAGAATTTATATTACGCTTCTTAGCGTTTCATGTTCCGTCCACTCTACATCCTTTCGACGATGTCGTTTTTATGTAGAATGAAATTTGAATGAGCGATGAGTTGCTCAGACCGGAGACGGGACGGAAAGGGAAGCACTGAAGCGTGGTCGAACAGCTGGTAGCGGCAAATTTTTCGCAATTTTTACTTTAATATGCCAAAAAAGGGATTATTTTGTGTGTGTGTGTGGGTTGCAAAATTTCAAAGGGTGGCTGTGCTCTTCTCTCCTGGACACATGTGTTGTTGTCGTCCCGCAGGGTGTGTGTATCAAATTTCCTTAAAATCATAATGAAAATAAAAAAAAAAACGAATATTTGCTTTTCAATGTATAGTAGAATGGGATATGCATCAGGCACCTGCCATATGTGCCCTTCTGTGGTGGAGAGTCTCTGCCGGTTAGGGTTGAAATTTAAGCCAAGCAAAGCAATTACAAGTACAAACACTTGTTGTAATGTCAGCTGTCAATAGCACGAGACCCAGAGTGAGTGAGTATGGACGAATTGTGAGTGGGGTGTGACCCTCAAATTGGGGAGATTTCGTTTTAGCCCAAAGGCAATGTGCAATTCGTGTTGGAGGGGAAATGTGAGACAGATTTTAAATTAAAACGGGTTAAAATTGTTGGAAAATTTGATTGAAACTGAAATTGAAGTAAAGCTATTGAAAAGCAAGCCGACACCTCAACAAAGGAGCTGCCAAAATAAAAAACTCCATATAAAAAAAACTCTCAAAACTTTTGGCACCAAAGCTCACTTTGTTGCCAAAATACACTTACAACAAAAGGTCTCAAGAAATGACCACAAATTTACTAGATTGGTAGTTTTTTGCATGGTTATCGATAGCTCAAGAAAGAATGGATTTTAGATCTTCAAAGGGGTATAGAACATTGTCGTTATACACACCCACCCAACATTAGGAAGATCGTTTTAACAAAAATCACCTTAATGAGCCTTTTTCGAGCCCTTTTGATGATTAAAAAGAGATTAGCACCTATCGATTAAGAGAAGACTCGAAAATTACCCAAGTATATGCTCAAAATGCGATTTATCGAAATATGACTCGAAAAAGACTCACAAAATGCTTCGAAAATGAGTCGAAACTGATCAGAAGAACGGGTTAAGCACGACTCTTCAAGAGGAGTCGCGGCTAGGGTACCATTTTCTCCCGACAAACGTACACAGAAAAAAACAAAATCAGTCCGAAAGAGATTGAATAGATTGATTTGTACCAAGAATCCTAAATTCAATCCAAAAAACAGGATCCCTTTAAGCCGTTCCGGAATTACCCTGTTTTCAATTTCGTTTCGGATTGATTTAAGATTTTTTTTTCTGTGTATAATTTCTGATCAGAAAAATAGCGCATTTACGAGGACTCGAAAAGGACTCGAATGTGATAAAAGATTTCATAAAATGTTTTCTGGGCATGTGCTTTTATATTTTGCTATCTATTACAGAATGATTTTTAGCTAAAATCTATTATGAAGGCAACACTGATTTAGCTATTCTGTTTCTTTTGGTGTAACAGCTTCGGCTTGGTGTCGCAGTTCGTGTCTTGTAACGGACAACGTCCTAAAAAGTATCGAATTCATTTTTATAAGTAAAGTTTGCTTGTTCGATCAAGAAATTGCGTTTTCAACAATTAAAACTATGCATTGACAAACCAAAAAGAGCGTGAAAAACCTTACAGCATGTTCCATCCAATCATCAGAAGGCGTTTTGCTAATGATTGATCGTTGAGCCAATTCGTGCAATCAGAACTTTAAACAGTTGCGCCAAAACGCAATGAAAGCAAAATATTGGGAAACTTTAGCCTAAGCTATGCAACGACAGTTGGTTGGCTTTCTGTATGATATTACATCATATTTGATATGTAGCTATTTTACAGTTTCGTGAACATCTGAATGACAGTTGACAGTTTCAATTCGAGTTTATTATGTTTTACATTTTGTTATTCAGAGAGCTTAAATCAATTAGAGCAACTAAATGATTTGGGACATTATTTTAAACTATTGCTAAATACTACTAAACTTTACAAAAATACAATTTATTTGATGTCATCTCGGCCTTGTCCAGTTGGCATCTGGCCTATTCCGATCTCGTTTAAGGCATGATCGCTAATAGGCGTGAGAGTTTGGATCGTACAGTATACTATTTTTCAACTCGTCAGAAATGTTGTTTAAAATGAGTATGATGTTAATAAAAAGAACAATTGACAAATTTGAAGACTAAGCGGAAAATTTGATGCACTTTGTGAAGTGTTTCATGAGGGCGCCAAAAAATTTGGTCTCAGATGTAGTCTTAATCGGATAGACCATTTGGTATGCTGTCACACAATTTTGCAAAGTTTTGTAAAATCATTAAACATTAAATTATTGATTTTTGTTGTGACGTACAATCGATTAATGCATTTTTTATATACTTTTATGTAATTCTTAAATTTGGTGAAAAACTTTCCTATAGCTCTAAAAAATCACCCTTTATTTTTGAAAAGAACTGAACCCAAACTCCTCTTGCAAATTGCTTAGTAATTTCCTAAAGCAAAGGCAACACATTCATTAGCATTCATCAAATGAATGCAAATAAAAACCACAAACTGAGATTAATGTCTAATATGCTTAAAGTCTCCCAAAAAAAAAAATACCAAGAAGAAAAGGTAAAATTAAAGTAGAGACAAAGAAGATAAATTGTGTACAACGGAAACGGAAATATCTTCGCCAACTTACGGCAATTTGTGGTTTTAATAGAGTCTGTGTGTCTTCAGTGTGTCCCAACGGTTTTATGGTGCTGTAATTGAGAGCTGGCATATGAAACTAGACACACACACACACACACCACATACAGAGCGTGTCTTCATTTAATGGCAGAACACTTTTCACAGACAACACCGCCCGCCTGCAACGTGACGGATGAGTCTTATAAAATATGCAAAATATTTTGAGGAGAGGCCCAGAATGGTTGCGGTTTTTGTTACCAGGCCATGCCCAAGTGCACAGCAATGCAAAAGTTTACAATTACCACACAACAAACAGAAACAGAGAAGAAAAGGGGCATCCAATGACTTAATAAATCAGCGTGGGAAACAAATTTATAGAAACACTGGGAGACAGAAAGAGATACCAAAAATCAATTATCATAAATCTTATTCAACAAATTAAACTGTTTGAGCATTCAATACAAATGTTTGCCTAATGACAAAAAGACCCCACCAAATGACAAACAAAATATGAGGTCTACTTTAGTCAACGAAATTGTAGCGCCAATTTGGTACGCGAGTGTTGAGTTACCCCAGACAACTTTAAAAAGAAAACAACAACAACAACAACCGTATGGATATATTGTTGCAGCAATTACAACAACAATACTGTCTGTATAAAAAGCCGCAAGTGACATAATTTTTCTTCTTTTTTTTTGAGGCTAAGGCGATTTGAGACAAAGACCGCCAAACAATAATATTATTTATATTTTTTTTACAATTAAAGAAGAATTGTGTAATTCAGTAAGAGAGACAGACAGCTTATAAGGCACAACAAATGAAAACAAAAGTTAAGCTGGCCAAGCTGAGATTAAATGTGTGATATACGATATGTGTGTGATGTGTGATATGTGATGGGAGTTCAAAATGTGAAAAGCGGAAGAAGTAAGCGATTAATAGGCGGAAATAGGAAAATTATATTTGTAAAAATCCAAAAGAAATTGCTTAAGTAATTGAGCCAAACTGAAAAAAAAAAATGTTATGGAAAAAATATTGTTTGACAAAATATCAATTGATCCAAATATCAAATTGATATTGACATTATTTTATTTTTTTTTGGGCAGGGGTGTGGTTGGGTTGGATAAAGAGGGGGTTTGATGTCGTGGGGACTTCTTCGCTTCTAACCTACTGCTAAAAGGAACGTGGATCAGAATTCATACAGATTAGATGCCTTCTATCATACTGCAAATGTTGATGGTGCATTCTTCCTAGTAAAAAGAAGTGAAATCCGACTGGGTAGTGCTGAATTGTATAATCTTGTAAAGAAACTAATGAATCAAAGCATCAACTTTCTGATAAAAATGAAAGAAAATATTTAGCTTTGGAGAATATAATAAAAAATTGACAAATATAACAGTGCTCTTCTCTTGACGGAAATTAAAGTTTTTCTCAAAATGAACAGTTTTAAAGAATCAAAACGGGACCTAACCTTTACATATGGTTTTTAGAAATGATTTCGGTTTAATGCTGACCAACAATGCAGCTTACGTGGTCTATACTAATGTTACAAATCAAATATACAATTATTTTTACCTGTGAACTATGCTTATTACAGTTCTTCTTCGAGTAGGTTGCATTGCAAATCAATAATTATTAATGCATTTCCTCCTTTGCTACTAAGTATACCACTCCATTTTCCTTGGCGTGTATCTATCATCAATCATGATATCTCCAATGAATTTTTTGTTTCTGCTTTGCTCATTCACAACAACATTCCAGCCACTCAGCCAAACAGATAAAAATCTTTAACTTCAAACACACTTGTCAACATCGAATAGGAATTGGAAAAAACTTGTTTCATACATTTGAACCGGGTCACCGTGGCAAAAAAGAAATCGGTTTACAGGTCATTTTCAACTGCAACTGCGTTAAGCAATAAAAAAAGCAGAATAGCGAAACCAATTATAGCGAAACGCAGAGCGAAATTGTCAGATGCGGCCAAGTGAAGGCATGAGCAGAGCAGTTCCTAGGAAAATCATAAACGTGTCTTAAGCATAAATAATTAAAAATAAGAAGAAAAAACTCAGTCGCTCTGGCTGTTGGACTCTGCACATCCTGTAAAGCGTAACAAGCAACGCAACTAGTTTTCTCTTCTGTCTGAGGAAGCATGCCTGTCAATATGATGAGTGTGTGCGGATCAAGATGACATCCCGTACAGTACACACTTGACGAGCAGCTTACCTTACCATTTTGTGCGGTCTCATCTCTGCCTTGAGAAAGTTCACCTCCCAACTCTCGATGGGGATATCGCATTTCCGGTGCGGTTATTGTGGTAATCGTGGCAACGGGTTGAGAGAGAAATCTGAATTAATGGCATTGAGATAAGCCATCTCATTCTACCAGATCTGCTGCTGCTACTGGCTTTGCCATTCGAAAACACTAAAGAAATAATATATAGTCATGTTTCAAATATTTATATACCACTTAGTGCCAACTTCTAATGCACCAAATAAATCAGCGTAAATATTTAGCATACGAGTGTGGCGGTTTTTCGAATTTTAGCCATTCTAAGCCTTGACTCATAAACTTGTCTTTTGCACGCTGCCGCTGCTGCTCCCACATTTGATAAATATTTAAGCATTTTTAATCTCGACACACTTACATAGAGATAGACACACTCAGAGCCACAGTCAATAACTCGAACAGTGGCTACTGTGTTTAGCCACATACAAAAAGGTACACACATGAAAAAGGTGCGCTTGAGCAAACATTTTACGTTCGAGTACTATGAGTGAGTAACAACAACAGAGATACTTAGTAAATAAATAGTTAAGGTCAATAGAAATATGAAAATCAAATAGAGTGCAAATAAATCGCAGTTAATGAGCCTCAGCTTTATATACACAAATTTTATTTTGAAATTCGCGCTTACACAACTTTTAGTGTGACCAGGTGAAATTTAATATTTCCATTCGATTTTCAATAAGGAGTCTCAAGACAAACGAGCATCGATAAATTAAGTTCAACTGGTGATGAAACGCCACACTTGGTCACTATATTGGAGGTACAACGAGTTCTAACGCTCGCTTCGATTTCCCAAAGGGCAATTTCATAAAGGTTCTTTATAAACGAAACTCGTTTAGGAAAACTTTCAATCAGTGCATGAACTGAAAGTACTAAATCTAAAAAACATAAAAAAATAAGTAAAATGTAAGAAGATATCTGCATTCTGAATATAAGTAGCTTAGCTGTATTTTACTTGTCTGATATCTCATTAAAGAAGTTTCTCCAAAGGGATATCAGAAAAGTGTGAAAAGTCAATCTTTGAGAAAACCCAAAAGTTTATAGAAAAGCATGCCGGGGAAAACTGAATGAAAAGTAGGCTTTCTCGAATTTCCGATTTCTCAAATAGAGTTTTGACAGCCAAACTCATAATAGTAATCTGAGATGATTTTCACCCATCTCGTATGAGATATCTTGACGAATTGAAAATACAGCTTAAATATGTGTGTTCAATGCCCAAGCAAAATGGTACCCCAGCAAACATTTATCGCGGAAAGGAATAAGAATGCAAATCTCCCAGTATTATGTGGTTGGGAGATAACGCTCCATAAATCCGGTCTATAGTGCCCCCTACTGAGTTTACAACTCTCCTAGCAGCCCTACCTCCTGTACGTAGGTCAGTATTTTAGTGGGTTTTAGGTTACTTATAATGTTGGGTTATAAGCTGTGCTCCCCAAATTTGTTAAATCTGCGCCTCGCTAAAGCATCGCAGTGTGCTAGAAATAGTTCAGAGAACTCCTCCTTCTCTTCACAGATCTACATAATTGGGTGTTTGTTGTTTTCGACTTGTACATTTATGACCCCCGCAGTCTGCAATGTCCAGTGTAAAGCCCTGTCAGGATCCTGAGAGTTTTTCTTCCTTGTTGGATCAATTTCAGGGAACATTTGGGGTTGTTTCTTCGTAACGTTAGAAAGTTCTAAAAAACTACTTGTTAAATAATTTTTTATTACCTTTTTACGGGACTCTAGGTCTGAACACAATTGGAATGCCAAATACCTCAGCAGTTGCGCTATCGCAAACCTTTGGTCGCTACGCGTCTAAGTACTACTTAAATTGATAAAGTAAGTATTAAAAAGAAATTTATTTCTAGCACAACGCATTGATTACACCACTTGTAATTCTCAAGTTTGAATTCCGTGCATTCTCTCAATATAAAAGGGGTGAGCTAGAAATTCGGGGTCTGCTTAGTGATTATTAAGCGATATATCGCCAATTTTCATATTGGATATAAAAACGATACCAAAT
>JAEIFV010001975.1:0-10090 GCA_018904265.1 Lordiphosa collinella | reverse complement strand
TGTTAAGCAGACTTAAGCAAAAAAGCTCAGTAATAATGACTACATCTGATTGCATCGTATAAAATATAATTAAATATTTGCACTTGAACAACTCTGAAGAAAACCCATAACTAAAGCTGTAAAGCTTTAAAAACTAGTATCTCAGAGTTTTTTAAACACATATATTCTCATTTGCCTTTCCGTCTTGCATTTCGCTCTTTGATATGGCAACCAATTCTGCACAGATCGAAAAAGGTTTTGCTTAAGTTTTTCTGTCTTTGATGTGTGCAGAGCTAATTGAAAATCATAGTTTTTTACCAGTTCTGGTCTGCATAAATTGAAATATTTTATATTTTATATAATAGAGTGCACCTAGCTCTAGCGATTTATTAAATCTGACTGTTTACATCCACTCCGTCTGCTGGCTGATCAAGAATATATAAGTTATGCTTTGAACTACATTTATCGATCTTTAATCCGGTATCGAAAACATTATACTAAAATTTTGCCTAAACGGCAATCGATTAATTGCCCCTGTTTCTTTGACCTTAAAGCCTTGAAAGTTTGAACCAGAAACACCTTCGTTGTTCCTGAAAATTCTCGATTTTTTTTTAAGGACAGGCTGAATACCTGGCGTCGCCCGGGCCTTAGCATCATTAGAATATGATTATTATGAAAGCGTTAGTGCTTAAGTTTCAACAGGCATCAAATTGCAATTAACATTTGAACTCGTTCAAACTTGTTTGAACCAATTTTTAAATACGGAAAATATTAAACTACAAGTTTCCAGCTAACCGCTTTCGAACCATTTCACAGATATGCCTTTGACACTTTCCTGATAGACATGAACATTCTGTAAAAATTCCGTAAAGATCGGTTCAGAGGCTTAGACGCCAATAAGGGACAAATTTATAAACATACATACATTCACTTTTATATATGCGTATAGATTTCTTGAACTTGAACTTAGAACTCAACATAATCCTGTCCCAGTCTAAATTAAGTCCTAAATGTTTTTAGTTTGAAATCGAATAATCTTTGGAGCCTTATTTTTGTCATTTGTGTGAGCTCAGAACATTTTCTTTAAATCATCCATATATGCAAATGGGAGCAAAACATTTGTTGGTATTTTACTGTTAAAGGGTGGTATTTTGAAGTTAAAGGGTCACACTGGATATTAGCGTAGCTCAGTTTATCTGTGTTTATCTGTGTTACCGCCATCGGGCAATCCCACTCTATGCGGGAAACCATTGAGACATAATCATATCGTTACAGGGAGCGGTTAGTTTCCTACAATAATCCACTTGCCTCAATTCTGGCTAGGTTCCATTGTCGGCGTCGACTGAAGAGAATCAATTTTTTGTTTTTTGCTTCTACCTAGCTAAACTCAAATAGCTGTTTAGCCAGTCAAGGTTGCGGCGCCACGAGTTTTACGCTGGGTACGAGCTAAAGCATTCTGTTTGTCTAAAATATGGCTCCAGCTAAGAGAGCTGCTAAAAGTTTTAGCATCCGTTTAGCTACCTTTTATTTATATAGAGTTGACACCCAGCCAAATTGATTTAGCCCTTCTGCGTACTTAGCTAAAAAAAGAATGATTTTAATATAATATTTTTCTTGGCTTAGTATTATTTTGAAGGCTTCAATCTGTTATGAAAGGGGTTCTGTTCAAATAAATCATGTCATTTTTATAGGATTATGGTTCCATTTACTGTCTATTATTTAGTCAAGATGCTGGCTAAAATTTATATGGAAATTCGGCTTAAAAGAAATGTAAAACAAAAGTTGTGAAATCTCAATAGCAACGACGCATTATAGGTTATTCATACTTCAGTCCATTTTAGCGGAATGATGAGAAAATGCAGAAAAAATGAAACTTGTGTTCATACTGCCAACGTCGACCTTCAGTGTCTTCTCCTTCTCCCCATAATTGAAGCGCTCATGCTCCTCTGATGTCGTCGTTGTTTTAACCTAAGATCTTCACCAGAAGGTACTCCATTTCTGACGTTATTTTTATAGCTAACATTAAACACATAAAGTTCATGTCATGAACTCTATTTTTTCAGTTATACAAAAAAATTACCTTACCTTCATCAACAGTCGAAATTTGAAGTTTGACAATCACTTGCGCGCTGACATTGTTAACTTTTTCGTTGTGAATGTCAATTTTTTTAGTGGTGGACGCAAAAATATCGCCTACAGGTTAAAAGGAACATCATGAGATAGGAACATCCGCAGCTGATGGGGGATATATTGAGAAAGATTGGCACGGCAAGTTCTTAAGTACCATCTTTGACGGTATTCGGTGGGTGGCTAGTGTGAATTGGCTATTACCCTAGTGGGAAGATAAGGTAGAGGTTGCATTTCAAATTCAAGCCTTGAAATAAAACGTAGTAAATGAACTTGGAAAAACGACATAAACTCAAGTATAAAGCTGTATTCTCACTTGTCGAGATCTCAAACGAGATGAGTAAAAAACATCTCAGTTTACTATGAGTTGGCTGTCAAAAAAACACATTTGAGAAATCAAAATTAGAGAATAGCCTACTTCTCATTCAGATTTTCCTTGCCTTTCATATATTTTTGTTTTTCTCAGATTGACTATTACACTTTTCTGATATCTTTATTGAGAAACTTTTATGAGATATCAGACAAGTGAAAATACAGCTTAAGAAGCGTTGATCCTATAAAAAAATTACGCTGAGCATTTTACCAGTTCGTTAAACTCACCGAAAATATGGAAAAATGGCTTTAACGATACAGGACAAACCTTAGGGTTTCAAAGGTTTGGGAACGTGTGTTCTTGATGGGTACCATGTTGTCAGCCTTGATTTGAATTCCTCAAAAGATTCCTCAAAGATAACATGACTTAATAGTTTCGAAAGTAAAAACCAAGACAATGCCAAATTCTGAAACGAAATGTAACGAATACCAGAACATTTGTTTTGATATCATTGTTCTGTCTTTTTCCAGTGTCTGAATGAGCTAATACGGTACAATTAGACTAAGATTTTTCAATTAATCTTTTAAAACGAATCTCGGTGCTTATTTCTCAAAGTTTTTAACAAATCGTGTCATTATTCAGCAAAAGTTAAGACCAAAACTAACCATTTTTGCTGGCAGTAATCCTAGCTATTTGCTTTTCATGTCATTTGACTTATGACATCAAAAATTTCTTGACACTTTTCTTCAGCTAATGATGTCCTCCTATCCCAACCCCCTAAACTCACCACACACACCCTATGCTTAAGACTAGGAACAAACGAAACCTGCTTTAGTTCCGTACGCCACACGTTGCACGTCAAACAAATTGTTCCCATTCCATCATTCCCCTACGATTTACTTCCGTTGTGGCCCCTCTTCCTCCCCCTAGTGACTGCCCCAACACACAATAATCCTGCAACTTCAGCCGAAACGTCGCTGGCAATCTAAGAAAGAAGAAAAATGCCAAAGACGTTCCTTTCTTAGTAGAAGCAGAAGCAGCAGCTGCTGCTGTCGCCTCAATGCGCTCGCTGACTGCCGCTCCCCCGACCCCATTCTCTCACCCCCAATGCTTTGTCACATTCAAGCGCTGGAGGAGTAGGAAGATGCGTGTGTCGCCTTAACCATCGAATATAAGCAGAGGAAAAAATTCAAGTAAATTGATTTTTTTCTTATGCTTTTGGCTCTGACTGCTGCTGGCCTGCCCTGGGCCTGTCAGTTTCAAAAATGCTTCCATGTCCATGGTTCCCTCGCCCCCTGCCCCTTCAATCCGCCGCTGTTCATGCAATTTTTTGCTGCTTTTGCTTTTGGCGCGTAATCGACTTCATGCTTTTGCTTTTAATGGTATTTTTCCTGTGGTTCAAACTAATATCCATAATGCATAAATATTGAAGTCCTACGACCTACGACCTTCCCCCCATCCCCCACTCCCCAGCACCATGAAGCTGCCTTGGCATTTTCGTCCTTGTAAGTATATGTTTATGTGTGTGTGTGTGTGTATGTATATAAAACATCAATTCCTTTTTATCATCATCATTCGGTTGAGCTTTTTGCTTATAAAATTTATGCGTAAAAATCCTTACTACGTCTGCAATTTATTGCATTTTCGTGAAGTCCAAAAGACGTTTTGAAAGGAATGCTTAAGGGCATGTTTTTCTGCTGATTTTAATGTTTTGTCAAAAAGTTGCCGCCTGTTGTTGTTATTGCCGTTGATTTGTTAATAAACCATTTTTATGCCCTGCAAAGGTCTCGGCATTTGACTTCGGCATACAAGTATAAAACTCACACGAAAGAAAACAATTTTTATGACTTGGGTGGACCAGGAGCTTATTGTTATTCGGCAAAAGATACCCTGTACCTTTGGATAGCTAGGGATATGGGTGTTTGAGACGGATCTATAAGCACTTGGGTAAAGTTTTCCAATATCAAAATGTAATATATGAAAACAAGTAAGAAAGTCGATCATGCCCGATTGTAATTTACTCTGTACCTCCCAAAGTTTGTGTTAAGTGCTGCCCATCGCGGTTGCTGCCGGTGCTGCCCAGCTGAATTGATTTTTTTCCTTATATATCGAATATCGTTCATCATTCTTTACCATCCTTTGGCGGATCGATGAATAATCCTAAGTACTAAATATGTCCAGAAGGTACGAGCCAAGTACTTGATATTTTTTACACCCGAGTGTCGAAAGCACTGCAACCAAATTTCGCACTCGTTTACCTTCTCATGGCATATTTGTACTTTGCATATGCAGGGTCAGAAACACTCGCTTCACTTACTACCAATTTTTGTGAAAGCTCAGACGGAAATTGAACTTTAAGAGTGCTGGAGGGAACCAGTAACCTTCCTGGACCTAAGTACAAAAAAGGTTATTTTCTGCTGAAAAATGTACATATCAAAGATAACTATTTCCAGGTCATCAAACTAGTCTGATATTGTCCTCATTTGTATAAGTTTTTTATACTTATTATCTCTAGCAACGCTGCTTTTTTTCATTGTCGTTTCTGCGAAACAACAGCTGTCACCGCCGTAGTTCTTGTTGTTGTTGTTGTTGGGACATGTGCCACCTTGAGACGACAAGACAAAGAATCGGAGGCTGAGCGTCTCAGTCTAAGAAGCTTTCCCTCTTAACTGTTAGTCATATATCTTGCCACGCTTGCTGGATTGCTGGCCGGGTTTTGCTGGCAAATATCTAGGACCATTTCTTATACTAGTCACAGTTCTATAATTTCTCGATTTATTTTGCGCTGCGACAGCGACAGCCTGTGTCCTGGTTGCTGCCTGCCACAGACAATCCAAACATTATTCAAAGTCAAACTTCATTCGCACACAAAATACACATACAGGCAAATTTTTAACCACATTATTTATTTACTGTTTGCTCCTGTCCCTTCACCCCGCCCCCTTCTCATACGGCATATATGTAAATATGTTGCACACTTGTGTTCTTGTTGGTTTTTTGCATTTATATCAGCCACAATTTATCAGCGCGCCATAACAAAAGGCGCCAAGTTGGCTGCCAAAAACTGAAAAACCAAAAAAACCGCCGCGTCTCATTGTGAATTTTTTTTTTATTATTATTATTATAAACGCGCGAAAGCGACACATTTTCTAACAGCAAAAATAATAATAATTTTTGGTATATAAATTTCATGCTCTGAATATTATGAAAATAAAAAATGAGAAAGAAAAAAAGCACACTCAAATGATTAGCCATAAACAAGCGACAGCGAAAGAAGCCAAGTTTAGAAAACAGAAGGAGTTGCGTAAATGGGCGGTGAGCATAGACGTGGCTAGAATGCTCTCTGAAAAGATCATCAATAAATATTTGTTAAATGGTGTAGAATGAAGTCACAAACATACACAAAAAGAATACCATCCATCGGAGTTCAACAGCCTTGTTCTCAATTTCACTTTCGGTTTTTGTACAAGATTTGGTATATAAGTCACAAAACTTTTGCGGAAGTGGGATTAAAAAAAGGGCTACATGCTCCTATTTATGGGTTAATTTCCTCACCTTCACCTACTTTCGATCTCCGCAGTACCAGATATACCTGGGTCAAAGGGAATCAGTAAAGTAATAGTTTGGGACCTACGTTTAATTGATCTCAATTTACGTTTTATGCTTTTTGCTGGTAATACTGACTCCATACTCCAAAGCTTGTAACAATTTTCTACATATTACTCTTGCTTAAATGTCAAAAAAATATATTTAAAGCAGCGGTCGGCAGTGTCAGCAGAGAAGATGCCACTTACAGCTGAGCAGATTGGGCAGAAGCCTTTACAGAATATGAACTATTTTTTTTTAACTTTTGCTAAGCAGCTGCCGACGGAGAATAGAGATCTTTAAAGCTCTTTAGTTGAATGTGCTCTACACATTGAGAACTTTTCTCTGCTCTTCAATACCTATAAATTACCAATGAATCTGTCATAGTTGTAGATGAATCATCTAAGAATTTCTATGACAAAAATTGGTGAATTTAGCATTGGGATGTCCTGGACTTTCATGTTTGAATCAGAGAACGGCTTCGGGTGATTGCAAAACGTTCATAAATATTCAACACCCGAATCAACTTACCTCTGCGTTCAACCGTTCAACCTGCTCACACACACATGTTCGCTGTTGAGTTTAAATCATTCGAAGGCAACCGAACCTGGTTAGCGCTCTGAATATATTTATGTTTGCTTTCATATTAATCAATGTGGTTGTCTGTTCGTTCTCAACAGCGATTGATTAGAATGAAAATTACCTCGTACCAGTTTTGTTATACTGAAATTGCGCTGCTGACGCAAATGGAAGAGAGAGAGAGTGAGAGATTGTTCGAGTGTTTTTAACTGCACTAGCCAAAAGGTAAAAACAGAAAAATGTGTTTGTATTGGTGAGCAAGAAAGCTGATCTACGAGCGAACATACTTAATCAGCCGACATTCGCTGAACTGCACGTCGCTTTGGCTGGTATGATGCTGAGTGTTTTGAACGGTGAGCTTTGTTGTATGAACGAATGTGAACAATACATGTTGCCATATCGGCTCATAATAGCGTTCGCTGGTATGACGTTGATTTAACCCAACGGCATGCTTTTGTTGAGTGATTAAAAGTGAGTGGAAATTTTTGTGTATGATGAAATCAAGAAAAAGTTAATTTTGCAGTTCTCTGGTTTGAATACAAAGTTCAAAAAGAATTCACCTATAAATTCAGACAAGCTGCATCAATGATTCTTTACTGACTTTTACAAACATCGTTGAAATTGTTGCAAAATTCGTCAATGGTTCCTCTAAAAGAAGTTACTTCACTCAATAACTTAAAAATATAATAATACTAGCGTTTACCCGGCGTGCGAGGCAACAGCCCCTTTATCGTTTTAAACTTAAAACACTTAACAATCATATATTTACTGTCTGTTAAGTCTAATTCAGAAATCATATTCTTTATAAGAATTTTGCATATTTCGCTATTCTTTATTTTAATTCTTGCAAATTTTGCGATTTGTTGAACAGTATGGTTTACTATTTTAGCGGGTACAAATACCATTTATCAAGTCTTTTTCCAGTATATCGAAGAGTTGGTTATGATTCTCGATAATTTTTGAGTCCTGAACATGAATCTGTTTTCAGAAATGATCCACCACTTCTAGATCTTTAGTAATTTTAGCTTAAGTTTTCTTAAAATGCATATTTCGACCTTTTTTCGGCACCTTTTGTGGGGAACCCTTACTGATGTTTAAACTATCTTTTATATTATCGTAAGTATATCTCCATAGCTTTAAATAAAACTATCCTAAACATTTCTGGGATTTTTTTAAGCGAAGATATACCATCTTAAATAGTAAAGTAAAAAGTAAAATCGGCTTGTCAAGATGACAACAGCCCCAAGGGGCCAAAGCCGAGCTTTCTCAATCTCTTGGTGTTCTAATTTTAGCACAAGAGAAAGGGGACCTACAGTTTAACGCCGAATCCAACGGCAGTTTTTGAACTGGCTAATTACTGCTATGTTGGCGCCAACAGCAAGAGCTGGCGGGTGTGTTTTATTAAAGTTTAAAAAAAACTTTTCATTAGATGTTCCCGAGGCGGGATCGAACCCACGACCTCATGCTCAGCGGGCGCACACAATAACCCGCTGAGCCACTCCGGCCAACTTATCTTAAATACATATGTTATAATTCATTGAATAGGAGGGAACCCCACAAAAACATTCATATGAAATGTCACAATATTCATTTTAAGCAACTTTAAGCTCAAATTACCAAAAATCTAGACCTGATGGACCATTTCCGCAAACAGATTCGTGTTCAGCATACAAAATCACCGCCAAACTATTAATATACTGGACCTTGTTCCCTAGTGTAATCTAAGTACAAATTGCAGCTAGTTTTAAAACGTCACAAGTATTTAGAATAAGTCTTTGTCGCCGCTAGGCCACCTTTTCAGCAAGAGCCTGATGTCTCAGCAGATTTCTGGGATTCGACGTGTTCGCCAGAGTTTCTGCAGATCTTGACCAGGCCTGCAGCTGCCCTTGCTACCCCACCACTATTAAGTCTCTTGAGCAGTCTCATCAGCTCTGGGACTGCGGGTGTCGATTGCTCGCCTGCTCCAGCGCTTCTGCGGATTGCAAACTGGCATGTCATTCAACTTGTGCATCACAACGCTTTGCAATTGTTCCAGGAGTCTCAGAAGGACGCTGGGATGCGATGTGCTCAGCAAATTGCTGCATTTGTTTGCTCGCTTGCAGCTTTCTCCCTAGCTCTTTTTGCCAAGGGCTTTCTTGACTTCTAATTGCACTATACGTCTTGCACTTTTGGGAGTATCGCGACAAAATGGACATTCCTGTTCATGGTATATTTTAGAAATTCACAAAATTACTATTTAGGAATAGTTTGAGTTTATTTCTGCTAATCTTTTTAATGTAGAGCGATCCCGTTCGATATACGCCTACATGCTCTTAAATTTTATCATTTTCTCTGTTTTTTGATCACTATCAGAAAGCCTACATACTATTCAGGTTATAAGCTATCTGTGAGAAAAAATTTATTCAAATCCGTTCAGTCGTTTCTGCCCAATTGGGAATAAACATATAAACCTACAGATTCATAATTATTTTATTAAAAATCCCACGAAAATGAAAGCAAATGAGTAAATAATCGAAGGAACAAAGCATCTAGATTTTATTTATCAATGCTGAGATGAGTTTTTTAAAGTAACACTGGCAAATTTCACTAAAAAAGATACGCTGAATTACGTTCTGAAGCAGAAGCATAAATTAGTAATGAATATGATGCGAAGTAAATTCTAAAAATGAAATGAAAATGAATTGCATCGACTTAAAATCAGACTACGTCTTTGCTCACCTTGCGTTCCCTTAACTCACCCAAATTAAGTTGCAACGAGAAAGCAAAGCTGATTTTGATAAAACTTGAAAAAGATCATACCTATTATCTGATTTTCGCCGTTTTGACCGATTATCAGTGAGCTGATAAAAGATGACTGGGCAAACTGTGTGACTTGTTTACATAGAAACTCACAGACGAACAGACGTATAAAGCTCAATCGACTCAGCTCGTCATGCTTGATCAGCTTGATTAGCATCAAAAACCGAAGTGATATAGCCATGTCCGTCTGTCAGTATATCTGTCCGTCCGGCTGTCCGTATGAACGCACAGATCTCAGAGATGGAAAGGGATAGAAGTTTGACAATATGGGACAATAACTTCATATACTTGCAGGCAGATCAAGCTTATTTTCAATTTTTGCCACGCCCCCGCAATTTGAAAAAACGTCATATTTCCGACAGTTTTATAGATAGAAGGTTCGTACCTTCTGAAAAAATTTAGTAATCAGGATTTTTAATCTATCCGCCAAATGAACAGGTGAACGGTAGTCAAGTTGTGAGCAAAAGAATGTTCGCTGCTGCAGCGCTGCTTTCAGCTGCTACTGCAGCATCAAAATTCATACTGAGCTTACATTTTCATTGTACCAAGAATATTTTAGTCGATCTACCGATTTTCTATCTTGTTTTCTATTTACTCGTAAATCTTTTAAAAAACAATCAGTCCATTGCTTTCTTTTGCTAACCATATTTTTTAAACACTAGTACCGAGTCCAACGAAATGATTTGTTATCCCCAGCAGTCATTTATA
>JAEIFV010001974.1:0-10141 GCA_018904265.1 Lordiphosa collinella | reverse complement strand
GCTTGAGTCAAAGCAAAGAAATTTGTACGTGAATGCAAAAACACGTAAAGTCTCAAACAAAATTAAGAGGCAAAACAGAAAAAATTCGTCCGCGGAGATGCTTCCCTCACGACTGTTGTTCACAGACTGACACTTAAGCGGCAAGCAAAGAGAAAGAGAGAGCTTGTGCGCCTACCTTGTTAAGTATACCTTGGCTGTGAGTGCGGGCTCAACGCTACTCTCTCAAATGCTCTCCTCTCTCTGTTTTTTAACCTTACAATTTTGCTCGATTTCAAGAGCAAAACCCTTGAAAATTCAAGAACATTCAGAGAAAAAACCAAGAAGATCGTTCTTGATATCAAAAATTGTTGAAGGTACGGTAAGAACAAATATTCTCTGATCCAATAAGAAAAATACAGCAATCAAGAATAAAATTTCTAGAAGAGTATTCTTGGTTTTAGAATTTGTCTTCTTGATATCAAGAATAAGTCTTCTTGGTTGCAAGCAAAAAAAGGTCATGATTCCAAGAATAGGTTAGTAGTGATTTGTCGGTGGTGTGGGTTGGGGGTGGCGTTGGCACAATACCAACCACCCCACTCCTTTATTTTTACTTTTCTTTACTGGGACTCGAACTCGGGACCTCGAAAGCCTGCACAAACTGACACCACTCTTATTGCTCGCGCTCTCCGTTTTTTGGCTCCCCGCACTTTCCTCGCCATCAAGCTCAAAGTCGAGAACGATTAAGTTCTCGTATACGAGAAAATGTCTTGTTAAAAAAATCAAGAAGAAATAAAACTGAATCCTAGAAGAACTCGTTCTCGCCGATCCGTTTTTCATTTTTCTTGGTGAACGAATAGATTTTTTCCAAGAGCGTTCGTCCTTCAATTATTCTTTCTGCTTTTTTCTGGGTGTATGTAAATTATAAGTATAATGTACTCGTAGAAAGAAACAAAGAAGTATGCTCTGAAACTGCATACAACAGTAAAGTGTGGTTCCGCACGATAATGTTTCATTTCCGACTTGTTTTGTGCATTTTACAAAGCCAATAGAGCTGATGAGCGCCACTACAGATTTGTAAAGTTTGTTTGCAAAAATTTGAAGTGAAATTAATCGGCGGTGTCCCAAAAATCTCTTCCAGCCAAATTCCAACCCAAAACCAATTCTCGGTGTCCTAGAAATCTCTTTCGGTTGGTTTCAAATCTCTAGTGATTTGGTTAGAGATTTTGCTAAATTCACCGCTTAAACTATTTTGATAAGCAAAACTAGTTTTGGAAATCTAAACTACATTATATTACTGGATAGGCTGCATCAAATGATTTATTTGATTTAATATTGAAAATTGCTTTTTAATAATTTTTCGCAAAACCAACCGATGGCAGCCATATTGGCCAAAACCGTCGTACCAGTGGCGCCGTCTGCCTCCTCAGTAGCGCCGCATGGGAAATTTGTCAACAACAAACAAGCCAAGGGATGGAAAGTGCTGCTTTATGATTGGCGCGAAAATATTTTTAAATTTTTCATTTTAATTTTGGGAAACGCGACTTTAATTTAAGTTATAATATTAGCATGAATCATAAAACTTATGACACAGCTAACAGATTTCCGTTTAACATCATTTTAATTCAAAACTAATATAAGAGACATTTTTTTGCGCGTGATGCAACCCTGTTTTGTGAGATGGAAAATTATTTTGAACCCAATTGGACCAATTCTCTTTCCCACTAATTATTAATTGACGGGACACAATCCCGAATCGGATCGATATCAAGCCTGCTCGTACTTAATATTTTAATCCCGATGCCGGGATCAAATCATTCTTTTTGGGCTTAAGGCCCAGACGGACTGACGACGCAACGAGCAGTTTCATACAAAAAAATGAGAAAAGAAGAAGCAGGCGTATCGATTTCCTTGCACTTTTCGTTTACCCCCGTTGGAGTCAAATCGTACTTTTGCGCTTAACAGCGCTAAACAGAGCTTACGTCTCATACGTAGACTCAATGTTAATAGGCTCAATGTTAATAGGTCAATGTTAAAAGGCCTTATTTTGCGTTGCTCTGCTGGTGCCATATTGATGCCACCAGATGTTACGCGCTGTTACTCTACAATGTAGAGTCTAGATGTATGCCATCGATCAGAGTGAAGTGGCCAAGCTTGTTCAAAAAGAAGATCTGTAACATACGTGAACACTTTGGATAAATTGATTCAAACTTCTACCAATATGTGACAGTTGCTGATTGCCGAACTGGTTTAAAGGCTTTGCGGGAGAGCTATTGCTATCATGACAGAAGCATAAGCGTAAATCACTTGTCATCAAAACAAAACACACCTGATTGAGCAGTGTGACCCTCCACCAGCTAATTTAAAAATGACATGAACCAGACAACGCGATGCAGCGGCGTAATTTTTTTTGTTCGTCCTGGTCACACCAGGCATACGTTCCATGTTGACGCAATATGTGGTGGCGTATGCTGAATTACTTACGTCGTCAGTCCGTTGGGGCCTTTTCCCGGCAATAACCAATAACCAAGATTGTCGAACCTAGGGGTTTGGTTCATAGCTTAATAAGTCTCCTCTATTTTCAGTGAATTTTTTAGAATTTATTTTTGCTGTCTAGTTTAGCAATTAATAAAAAAGTTCCAACTCATGATTGTAATCCTTCATATTGAGCAATTTCACATCCTTCATTAGTAACTGTCCTTAAAAATTGTATGAAATTGGTTGCCTCAACCTTCTAAGAATGTGTACAACGCACATATAAATGCGATATTAGTTCACCTCTGAAACTTGTAATATTCCGATCTTATATATGAACATAAAATCGCATCTTTAAAAGCTGCAAAGTTCTTGTAAAGGGACAGCGGCTGAGACGTTAAGAGTTTTGCTATTCATATCAAGCCAAGAAGAAGAGAAGGAACTTAGCTTAAAGATTCGACGAACGACTAATAAAACCCGAAGCTACGGATCAAATCGTTATACTTCACAGGCAAAGTGATCGCAGATATATTTAGAAAATACGATCTTAAAGTCGGATAGCTCGATATTTCCAATTTGGACAAAATACTCATATAGTTTTTTGGGATCCTAAGACTCCATTAACTTAAGCCTACCCATTTCTAAATTAAATGACTTCTAATGTTAAAGTTCTGAGCCGAACCTCTAAAAATATGTGCCTATTTTAAGCCGTAAACCACGAAAGAAAGCGTTTCAAATGTGAATTCGAATCTTTATAATTAGTACATCTGTTGAGGAACTCAAAATCTAAACCAATCCCGGGATTCGGTTAGCTATAAAAACCATGCTGTAAGCCTAACCGATGGCTTAAGACACATGTGATTCAGTTAACCCAAACAATCCTTATTAACGACCAGTTTGTCTCCCAACATATTAAGAACAAAACGTAGCTTCGATAACGGTCATTCCCAACATTTTGGATGAACATTTTATCTTAGTGTATTTTTACAAACCTTTTCTAGTATTTTTTTTCAGAGTGTAGCTAGGACCATTTAGACACTCATAAAGTAGCTAAATTATGAACTCATTTTTGATACTCATCAGGAAAGTCAGCCCAAATTCTACAAAGAAATTCGTTCGCCATTGTTAACAGTCCTCATCACAGGGTCCCGGCTGTTACCTGTTACCTTTCCTTCAACTAGCCACATTTTAATTTTGAAAGGTACCCAAACTCTAAATAGAAATTGCCCTCATATCCACATATCACTCGGGCATACATATTGTACAGACATTCAAGTATCTCTGCACTCGCTCTTGCATTTACCTAAATAAAAATAACACAAAATCCCACATTGAAATGAAAAAAGTTAAATTGAATTGTGTCCGTTCAGCATACTTGTGTAGGAGTATTTACTTGTATTTTTCCCATTTCGTCTTACGGACGGAGGAAGGCAAAGAACGCCGTCTTTCTGTCCTGTTCCTGCACTTGAATTGAACGCAACTTTTTCAGTTATTTTCTTCGTCTCTTGTGTTTGTAGGTGTGTAGTAACAAAACTGTCAAAGTTGCTGAAATTGCTGAATTGCTTGCTCAACTCTGTTACGTTAGCTACACCTACATCATAGACTAAGTACATCTAACTTAGGGGGGGGGTATAGTAGTCAAGGACCAGCTGCGAGGGCAGTTTGAAGTGTTGAGACAGCTGCGTTATTTGGTCATTTGGGCGGGAGGTGGGCTGCTGTTGAGCTTAACCAGCTTTGGCTTGTACTTTAATGTCTTAACTTAAACATAAATACTTCAGAAGTGAAAAATGAAGCAAGAAGCCCGCTCGAGAATCTAGCTCCTTAGCAGTTTAGCTCTGTACGTGTCAAAAGAAGGATTACTGTGTGCCCATTGAGTTTTGCCACTCTTCCGTGAAGAGCGAGCCGTCTCCAATCATCTGGCTAGGGGTTCAACACGTTAGACCAGGCCTGTCCAGCCATAGCCCCTGGGGCCCGAAGTCAGTTGCCGATTCACACCGAATGCTTGCCAAAGTCAATCATCACTGGGTGTCAGAGAGAGACAGACATATTTTACACTGCTCTCTATTTCGCCGGGCCTGCGTTAGAACTTTTCTGTTATTCTTTCATTTTAGTTTCCTTTCTTTTTTGGCATTTTTCTGCCTTAGTTCCACTTTCTTTTTTGTGCCTTTTCTCTAAATCTGCTCGTTCCCTCTGCTTCAATCAGATGGCCCCACTATATGTCGTTCGCATATTCCTTGCGTGCTCTGTCTCAATTCCGAAAACCAAAAAAAAAAAAAGGAGAGAGGATAGAAATTGAAATTGTCACAAAAGCCCAACAGGACGAAGACTGATTGTTGACATGTATGGCCAGCATTGGCGTGCTCAAATGTAAGGATTTTTTTGCCTACTCCTAGTGCTTGTTGAATTCCACCGAAAACAAACTGGTCACTGGCTGATATATCTCTTTTATTATGTAGTTCTGTGTCATCGTAAAAATCGTCGGCTATTACTTGATTGTCCTTCATGAGAGGCCATAAAGCCGTTGCCGTCCTCGGGCCTATGGGCCCATTGTAAAATGATTTACTCGCCTGGTTTCCCCCCCTGGTTCAGCTCCATTCATTTGTGGGACTATTCATTTTTTTATGGCTCGTTTTTTTTTACGGTCTTTTACAGTTTAACGACGCCTTCCCATTGACACACCACCAAACTGGAGCGGCCCGGCTAACGAAATCTATTCACGATTTCTTCTATAGCAAAATAATGCTACCATTTTATTGTATTTATTCTTCGCCTCTTCTTGTCTATTACGTTAGAATGGCGCGCCGCTTAGTTTGTTTGCGTTGGTTCCTTCTGGTTTTAGCTTTTAATTTTTGGGCGTAGCGATTTTTCGTATTTTTATTATGTTATGAGATTTCGTCATTCTTCTTTTATTTGGTACTTTCGATATTTGTTGTTTATTTGGTTTTGTAGCTTGGTGGAAAACATAAAGCAGAATTAGTGGAAAACCAATTTTAACATTATGAGCGTCTTAAAAATGCATTAGGTTAATGAAATTTTATATGTACGGGTGCGTTACATTTGTTCTTTCGTTGGGAAATCGAAAGTTGAAATGTTTAAGACTTAAGTTTAGAATGAAGGAACTTTAGAGGTTGAAACAGTAACGAAAGCACTTAAACAAGCACTTTTAGAATACAAATAGCAGATTTTTAGAACTAGCAATCAGTGTTTTCCTATAGAAGTGATCTACATCAGTGCTAACTGGAAACTGCTACATTCAGACACAAACTGCATACTCGGTGACGTCTCTGTTGTAAAAAGTCAATCGATTTTCCCTTTTACTCAGGGAAAGATGTGTTTAATAGCAGTTTCTTACGTTAATTAACATCGCTTTAACATTAATGTTAACATATTAAAATTATGTAAACAGACAGCGTGTGCTGGGCACAAGTAAATAACAAAAGATGTGTTATTAACAGCGCCGAAAAAAATAAAATATTTTTAGTTACCTTCAAATATATAGCTAAAGGTGATATTTTTATCAGGGCTGTAAACCGGTTTTGAACCGAACCGGTTCGAACCCGGCATTGTGGCTTTTATTTTGCTATGAACCGAACCTTGAACCGAACCTCTTTAAAAATAAAAGCTGAACCTAAAACTGTTCCGAACCTTAAATTTCGGTTCGGATTAACAAAAATCATACATAAATAAATATGACCTAAGGTTTAGCGACTTCTTCTGTTATCTAATCGGTTTTGGGCGACTGACTCTTACAATCGGCAGGAAAATTCAATAAAACATCGAGGATAACGTTTAGAATAACTTATACTTATAACTTATAGAATAATAGCTTCTGTTTTTAAAGATCCTTGACTCTAAAGCTTATTAAATGATTCTAAAAACAATAAAGAAAGTCGGTCATGCCCGACTATATCATACTCTGTACCTGTGAAGAGCTGCCCATCACCGTTGCGCCCTGTGCTGTCCTGTGCTGCATTCAACTTAATATCATGTGTTCTACAAATCGCTTCTGATCCAAAAACTACCCAATTCCCATACGATTTGTGTAGTTTTTAGGTCGAAAGCGATTTGTAGAACACATGATATTAAGTTGAATGCTAGATAAATTTATTGTTTTTTGTTTGTTATTAATATTGTGTAAAATATGGGCTGATCCAAGGTTCGAACCAAAACCTTCGTCCAAAAACCTTGAACATGAAATTTCCGAACCTTAACCATTAGTAAATTTTGATTAAAACCTGCAGCCCGGAATTCCGAAAAAATTTGTTGGGCTTGCTGCCCTGATTTTTATAACTCCGCTATTTATTATCCGATATCTCGGAAAATTTGAGCGACCTTAGATATTGTAAATAGAACAGAGAGTTTCAAATTTGAAATCGCTATCTAAAAAATTATGGAAGTTATTTTTCATTTTTTTGACAATAGGATAGACAATTTGAGTCTACATTTAAAATTTGGATGCTCTGGCTCTTCTAGTCTCAGAGATATATGCGGTCATACTGACAGACGGAACTATAAAAATGGCTGGATGTTTGTAAAGCATTAAAGGAAGCATCTCCGTCTTTCTATTTCTATGCTATCTCCTCCGTCAGCTTGCACGAAGTCTTTTGGTACATATACGCTGCACCGGAACCGTCCAGATCGGTTGAATACAGCAAATAGCTGTCATAGGATCGATCGGTCGAAAAACTAGTTTTAGTGAGAAAAACCTTTTTTGTTTTCAATGGAAATGCCTCCAAAGTACGTGTTTCTTAGTTTACTATCCTTTCACATAATTTCACTACGTTTGGTCGAAATCGGATGACTATAGCATATAGCTGCCATAGGAACGATCGGTCGAAAAACTAGTTCTAGTGAGAAAAACTTTTTTGTTTTTAATGAAAACGTCCTTATCATTGGCATACACTTATTTTTTATATTTTTACACAATTCTACAAAGTTTGGTCGAAATCGAATGGCTATAGCATATAGCTCCCATAGTAACGCTCGGTCGAAAAACTAGTTCGAGTAAGGAAAACTTTATTGTTTTTAATAAAAAGGTCCTTTTTATTGGCATATTCTTATTCTATATACTTGAACACGTTTCTACAGAGTTTTATCAAAGTCGGATTACTATAGCATATAGCTGCAGTATGAATGATCGGTCAAAAAAGAAGTTCTAGTGAGAAAAACTTTGTTGTTTTAAATGGGATCGCCTCCAAATTTCGTAATTAACAGTGAATTATGCTTTTCCATGATTTCACTAAGTTTGGTCGAAATCGGACATCTACATAGAAAAGTAAGGTACGAAAAGTAGTCTTATTTAGAAAATCAAACTGCAAGGGTATACAAAACTTCGGCCGAGCCGAAGTTAACTTTCCCCTAGTTGTATATTATAAGAATCGTTAATACATGTATAGACACGACATGGAACGTTTTGGGAGCTGGATGTGCCAGAAAACTCCGACGAATTTTTAAAGGAGAGTTTTCGTTTGGACAAAGTTCACTTTAATGTGCTCGTGGAGCGTCTGCAATGTCTGCCTAAGCAGGACACAAGTTTTAGAAAGTCCACTCCTCTGGGAAAGCGCATACATTGCACTGTAAACGCTTGGATCATCGGCAGAGTACTGCACAGTTGGGAGGTTGTTTGGAGTTTTAGCACCTATGGTATGCAAAATACCTCTAGAGTTTTCACCAAAAATTTTTGCCGCGGCATTACCCAGCAAAAAGTTCAAGAATGTGTCCAAGCGTTTCAAGCAGAGAGTTCCAATTTAAAGAAAATGGTTGATAAAGTAAAAGTAAAATGGCTTGTCTAGTTGACACAGCCCCAAAGGGCCAAAGCCGAGCTTCTCTCAATCTCTTGGCTTGTGCGCTTCTAATTTTCGCACAAGGGAAAAGGACCTACAGTGTAACGCCGAATCCGAACGGCAGCTTGAGAAGCTTTTCAATGGCTAATTACTACAAAGCTGGCGCCAACAGCAGAGAGGGGTGACCGGGTGTAAAGCTTATTCAAAGAAAAAACTTTTCATTAGGTGTTCCGAGGCGGGATCGAACCCACGACGACCTCTTGTACAGCGGTCGCGCACACTAGCCGCTGAGCCACCCGGCCACAAAAAAGATGGTTGATGCAACTACGATTTTCGAAGAGAATGTAAAGCACATTGCCAGAGTTGACGTGCCGGTCGTACTTTTGGGGGACTCGGCATTTAAATTCTCTAAGAAGCCTGATGAAGCCTTTCCTTTTTTGTCCTTCCGAAGAGGGAGTCAAGAAAGCGTTCAACGCTGCCTTGTCAAAGGCAAGGAGGGTGTTCGAAATTGAAGGCACGGTTTCGAAGGATGGCAAAGGCCAAGATAATCGGTGCGACAAGGTACCACACATAATGGCCTGTTGCGTATTGCACAATTTTCTAATTTGCCACAATAGTGCAATAGTGGATACTTGGATGGAAACGGAGTGTGAACGAGAGCAACCCGAACACATGAACGCAGGATATGATTTTAATGTTCCCGCTGAGATTATCAGACGTGCTATTTCGAATTCCCTAATAACCCAGCTATAAATAAATACCATGATAAATTTTGATGTTTAAGCTAAATTCTGTATTTAAAATTTCTCCAATATTTTGGCCTGGAAATCAGCATTGATCTCCAAGTGAGCAGACGCTTGTCGGTCAAGTGCCTCTGTCCTCTCTCTTGTGGCAGACACCATTGCCTTCTCAAACGGTGTCATCTCGGCCTTGTCCAGTTTTCGTGTCTCTGGCGCCCTGTATTTTCGTTTGAGGCGAGTGAGTCACTTAACCTTAGCTCACTATTTGGGTAATGGCTGCACTCTCGGCTGCTCGTTTGAGGCGCGAGAAGTACAGGCCTGCTCAGAGTAGGTGCGAGATGGCCAGGACTCTTCGGTGGAGTCGTTTTGGTGCTCGGGCACAAACTCCTCCCAGGAATCCCAGGAATCTTCCTACAAATCGACTTCCGGCTCTTCTGTATTGCCAGTATCTGTATTACCAGTATTGTCCGTCACGTAAGGTACAAAATTTACAGACTTCACGGCTCCCTAAATTTGATGCACTTTTCAGATGTGCTTCCATTTTGAAGGGGTACCGCCTGAAACTCATTGCGCCTTCAATTCAGCCCTGAATATAAAAAACAAATTATAAATTGCTCTTAATTATTAAATTATACGGATCATCCGTTCGTCCGAACGTCTTTCCATTCGAACTCCTTAAAGCCAGCTTCACTCAGTTTTACTGCCATCCTTGCAAATAATTGAGGTCTTGAGTGTTCCAAGACCCGTTATACCCGTTACTCGTAGAGTAAAAAGGGTATACTGAAGTTGTGCAAATGTATGTAGCAGGCGGAAGGAATCTCCGACCCCATAAAGTATATATGCCGACCGCAGCCTAAATTCACTCGGCCGAATTTCCACCCCCCGTTCTAGTATTCCGGTCTCTGTAAAATTTTTTGAATGGGAGAACCTTCACCTCAAATCAGGACGTCAAAAAACATTTGGACCAGCGTGGTATCAATCTCTTGTCCGAAAGATGGCAAAATGGTATTGGATGAAAATGGAGAATATATAATTTCATAAAATGTTTTACACAATAAAAAAAATTGTGTTTAAATTAAATTGCTGCTAAAGCAGCTAATGTTTCAAACAAGGTTCGCATTGAAAACAACTGGGGAAATAGTCATATCATTTATGGGGGAAAACAAT
>JAEIFV010001973.1:0-10188 GCA_018904265.1 Lordiphosa collinella | reverse complement strand
GTACAGCCCAAATTTAAGATCAATTGTTTTAAAAACCCCAAAATTGGTGCAAGTAGGTTAGATCGATTATATGGACTAGAGATGAGCGCGTGTCGAATATTTTCTACACGACACGACTCTAACACGAATGACATATGTAAAACACGCACGGTGAAACATTTTCTAAACACAGCACGACACGAAACGCATGACTGTTTATTTTTGGCTTAATTTTCGACCATCTATATATATAAAAATGAATGTTTGTCTGTCTGTCTGTCCCTATGCCTGCCTAAACTGTTCATCCGATTGCGATGAAACTTTGGAAAATGGTAGAGTGCTTGCTAGGAAGATTTCTAAGTTAAAAAAATGTCCGAAAATGGTTCAAAACCCGCGAAATTTTTCAAAATTATACCGTTTATCCGATTGAAATGAAACTTGGAGATTGGCTGTACGCTTGCCCGGGAAGGTTTCTTAGTTGAAGAAATTTCCGAAAAATGGACCAAAAATCGCGATAATGGCCAAATTTACGGTTCTGGTAAATTAGCGAAATAAGCGAAATTTGCAAAAAGTTCGATTTTGATAAAAATTTGGGGAATCGTTGGACGCTTGCACGCAAAGGTTTTTTTAATTGAAGAGAAATGGGCGAAAAAATGGTTCAAAAACCGCGAATTTAAAAACTATCCAAATCCGCTTATCCGAATGCTATAAAACTTTGGGTAATGGTTAACAAATCGCAAAATTCGCCAAATTACCTTATGAGTATTTATGAAAGCGTTTAATGATTAATTAAATTATTATATTCAAGGGTGATTTTTTAGCTACTATCTTTTTGGCAACACTGGTTTAAACAGCTCAACGCTCGCAAATTATTTAATTTTATTATCAAAATGCGTGCTCTGTTAAGAAAGTTCATCGCGCGCTTCTTCCATTTTATGGCCAGTTTAATCGACCCACTGAAGCGGCTATTCGGGCTATTGTGACTAAATTTCGCACCAAATTTACATTGTTGGACATGAAACCACCAACACGCTTATGTAGAGTGCGAACTGAAGAAAATATCGCAGCTGTATCGGCCAGTGTTAATGATGACCATCAATTATCGATTCGTCGCCGTTCGCAGCAATAGGGCCTCTGTTACTCAACAACGTGGAAAATTTTGCGGAAGGATTTAGGTGTGAAGCCTTTCAAAATACAGCTGGTGCAAGAATTGAAGCCGAACGACCTACCGCAACGTAGAATTTTTGGTGAATGGGCTCTTGGAAAGTTGGCCGAAGATTCACTTTTTTACCGAAAAATTGTGTTCAGCGACGAAGCTCATTTTTGGCTCAATGGGTACGTAAATAAGCAGAATTGTCGATTTTGGAGTGAATATCAGCCAGAAGCATTGCAAGAGCTACCAATGCTTCCAGAAAAAGTCACAGTTTGGTGCGGTTTATGGGCTGGTGGCATCATTGAAGCGTACTTCTTCAAAGATGATGCGAATCGTAACGTAACTGTGAATGGTGAGCGCTACCGTGAGATGATATCCAACTTTTTTTGGCCAAAATACAAGAGCTTGACTTACATGACATGTGGTTTCAACAAGACGGTGCCACATGCCACACAGCACGCGCAACAATGGGCTTATTGAGAGGCGAGTTCGGTGAACATTTTATTTCACGTTCGGGACTGGTCAATTGGCCGCCTAAATCGTGCGATTTACCGCCTATAGACTATTTTTTGTGGGGCTATGTTAAAGCTCATGTCTATACAGACAAGCCCGCTTCAATTGACGCATTGGAAAACAATATTAAAGCGTTTATTCGTGAGATACCGTACGAAATGTTGAAAAGAGTATGCCAAAATTGGACTAAGCGGATGGACCATTTGAAGCGCAGTCACGGTCAACATTTGCATGAAAACATTAAATTATACTATCGATTCAATAGCTCTTAAAAAATCACCCTTTACAATGCAGGCGTTGGTAAATTTAAGCTGTAGATTACACGGTCCAAAATATTGCGAAAATTTCAATTTTATGATATGATCCTGGATTATTGTGAAAATTTGAAAGAGGGAAATTGAAGACGGATACATAGGGAAGTATGTGCCTAACGGTCAAAAAAAAGTAACCAAATTTTGCAAAATATTCACAAGTTTAGATTATCATAAAGACGGTAAATAGAGGAAAAGATCGAACAGTCCAAAATGTTTTTATCGATTTGCAGCCATCACTAACTTGAATATAATCGCTGTCATAAGAATTATAGGAAATGTAAAGGTCCAAAAACCGGGAAATAAACAAAATTATGCCGTTCATCCGACTGTAATGAATCTTTAAGTTGGTTTTACGCTTGCCCTGGAAGGTTTCTAAGTTGAAGAAATGAACGGAAAGTGGTCCAAGAACCGCGAAATTTACAAAGTTTCCGATTGCGATGAAGCTTTTGGGCATGGTTGGACTCTTGCCCGGGAAGATTCTGATATAAAGAAATGAGCGGAAAATGGTCCAAAAACAGAGAAGTTTAAAAAATAATATCGTGGTTGGACGCTTGCTCGCGAAGATTTCTAGGATGAAGAAATGGGAAGAAAATGGTCCACAAGCGTGAAATTTGCCAAGTTGTACCGATCATTAAGAACAAACTTTGAGGAATGGTCGGACGCTTACCGGCTACGGTTTCTAGGTTATCTAATTACAATTCAGACGTTGATAAATGGAAGAAGCAGATTGAACGGTCCAAAAAGCTTGGAGGTGTAAACCAAAGATTCAAAAAAGTTGCAAAATTTGCAAAAATTTTCTTGAGTTTAGATTATTATTTAGACGAAACACCGTTTGCCGGGTCAGCTAGTATATTCATGAAATTCTTTGCAGTTTTTCGAATCCCTGCTTAACTATTTAGACTATTGTTGACCTATGTAAAAAATGCTATTGATATTTCTTCGCTCCAAAGGGTTGCTTGTATTAAGTTTGTGCTTACTGCAGAAACTTTCGTTGGTACAGAGTATAGTATAGTCGGGCTTCACCGACTTTCTTACTTGTTGATACTATGGAAGTTGAAATTTTCTATGTGGAGGCATTACGTTCGAGTTTGCACTATCTTCAATGCGGAAATACAAATTTCTTAGCTAAAAATAGCATATTTTGGTTATGTTACTGAATATCTACAATTTTTAGATTAACTACAGTTTAACGGAAATTAAACTCCAAGTCCAAATTAATCAGCAGACTTATACTTCTCTTGACACATGTGGGCTTTGTAGATTGGACACACGAATCTTTCAATTAGAACCTATTTTTCTGCTTTATTCTATTCTTAGCTTATTTCAACATCCGCTGATTCAAATTCAAATATCGCACTTTCAATTGCCAACACCCACAACAACTGGCATAATAATTTTTTAACACTTTTGTGTGATTTTTTTATATTTTGCCAAAATTCCGCACGTAGTTACTATGCGTTTTTGTGTGATCCATGCAAATGTGTGACCGGGGCTTTCACCCGACGATCGGTTGCCAAATTGGTTGCAAAATGCCATGAAAATCGAATAGTAGGTGGCGTCGGCGGCCTTGCCAGCCAATCTCATTAGCTTGGTGGATGCGTGAGCCATTAAATTATGACATGACCACAACAAACACTGTAATCCCACCTAGAAAAGGTTTATTGGCCCTCTTTACATAATGTGTCGAAGCAGCCCGCCCTTTCAAATGTGACGACAAATTCAGGCTTAAGATTCCAGGCACGATTTGACATCACTTTCATTTGATTTTGGATTTCGTATGCACTTCTATGGAGGTGTAAGGCACACGTTCAGTTGACCAACTATTTTTTTGGCTAGCCCTATAAAATGGATACGATGTCAACGATTCAATCACAGTCGAACGACAAGAGCAACAAAGTAAACACACAACAAGTGTCCGTGTGACAAATTTAACTTTTGGATAACCTCAACTTAAGCCAGGAATCTCTCAAAATGAAGGTAAGGTTTACGATTGAATTGACAACAGTCAAGGGTTGATTAGAAGTTTAGAAAAATTGAAAACTTTTAAAGAACATTTTGAGCAATCGGAAATCATATTGAACTTTGTTTAGCTTTATGAATCAAACTTGAAACTAAACCGTTAAAAACTTCATTGTAAGATTAATTCGAATTTGAATGATTCAAAAATTATCCTTTTTCAAGATAAATAGAGTTTTGAAAAAACAACTTATACAACCTATTTCTGCAAAAGTTTTGTGATTGAAAGACCTAGTCTAAAGCAATAACCGGTTTTAAATCACAAAATTTTTGTGGAATTGGGAAAAAGGCTGATAAAGAGAACTTTGTTCTCAGATATCAAATTATTCGCACTTGATTTTATCTGTTCTAAGAATATGATATTTTTCTCATATTTAAAAATGTTTCTTTATATTTCCCGATTTATTTCCAGTACTTCATCTGCACTTTGGCCTTGCTGGGCGTTGCTCAGGCTGGTCTCTTGCCCCATTTGGAGCACCATGGTGACTTGCATCATGATGATCATTTTGTGGACTCTGATATTCATCACTCTGATGGCATCCATTTGGGTCATAGCTCTCATTTGGAGTCCGTTCCGCATCCCGTTTATCATCACAACGAACATCATCACGATCATCATCACGTCGACGTACATCCAGCCCCTGCAAAAATTGTCCATCACGAACCCATCCATCATGTGGAGCCGGTGCATCATGTGACCAAAGTGGTTCATCATGAACCGCATCATTTCCTGCATTACACCAACTCCGTGGTCGATCATCATGTGGTTCATCAGAATGATCATATTGATGAGCATGCACATGCCTCGGATTTGCCACACAGCGAACTGCATCATAACCATCATCATTATGCGCATCATGTGGGCCATTTGCACGCCGCACCGGTGGTGCATCATCACTCCCACGCCGCTGTGGTTCACAGGGCGGCATACCCTGCCCATTTGGATGTGCACAGTCATTCCAATCTGTTGTCATTTGCCAAGCATCATTTGCACGGCAAATATGGCAAAGTACGAATCACCGAGACGCATTACTAAGTGCCAAAGGGAGATGAAGAGAGAGAGAGACAAAGAGAGAGATATCCCCCATCCAACCACCAAGTACAATTTCGCACCACACACTTGCATCCAATTTGCTAATTTATTATGCACTAAGTTTAGGTTTTTAAGGCTCGAATAAAAGGGTTCACTTTTTTCTACAAATTCTTTGAACTGAGAAATAAATTAGAACATAGTTTTAAGCAAAATGGTATAGAGGTTCTTAACTAAAATAGTTTCGAACCAAAAACCAAACTTTTTAAGATTCTTACATTGAACCAAGCCGGTTTCATCCTGAGTCGTCCTTAAGGCCGAGCTTTATTCGAACTATTTTATGCTGAGTTGTCAATGAACTAAATGAATATGTGGTGAAAATACTTAGCAAAACATTTTAGGTTTTTCTTGTAGTAAGTCAGCCCATGCACCAGGTGCACAAGTGTTTTTGTAAGCTACCGAGTCATTAGGCCCACCATCCAACTCGCTTCCATAGCACCCAAAAATATTGGAATTTCTCTCCATCTCTTCCCTATGGTTGTTGTTAATCGACAATAGTTTTTCTGCACTGCCTTTACCTGGATGTGGGCATGGCTGATCTTAGAAAAGTCTTTATGAAAGATGTAACCCATATCATGACACAGACCACTTAATACCAATCTTAATCATTCATTCATATTAAAAATAGTTTCGTGTGAATTCCCAATTCGTAGAGCTAACCCATTTAAAGTAAGCCCTTAACTCAACCATCAATTAAGATTCAATATTTTGCAAGCTTCGCCCCTTTTACTTAAGCTAATTTTCCCCCACACCCTTTTCGCTGCTGCATTTTCACAGTTGCCCAATGAAAATGAAAATGAGCTCGGCACGCGTTCCACTGGCGCACGACTGGAAAATTGCAGAAGCAGCAGCAGCAGCAGCCGCAGCAGCAACGCTTGCTTGGCTGCACTTTGAATGGGCTAAAATGCTGCGGGGAGATCCGACTTGGCCACGTGTTGCGCATGCGCTTTTTGGCCTGGTACATGGGCACGACGCCCTCAGCGTTTGTCAGGGTCGACTGCGTTGCAACCTGACACTGCATCGTGGCTGTTGTTGCACGCTGCACGAAGAGTGTGGCCTGGCGTGGCGTGAGCAACTGCAGCAGCAGCAAACACCTTCACTCTTTTCGTTGCGATAGTGCGATGATGTATGGCTGCCGTGGCCCCTGCCGGCACCTGCACCCCCTCCGTTGGTCGCTCACTTTGCCTGCGATTGTAGGCGTCAACTCACGTTTATGCTTTGTAGACATTATCGCGCCTGTTTATCTTTAAATTGCAAGTAAATTACTTTGGCTCGCGAGTGCGATGATAAATTGTGCCAGCCTTGTTGAAGGCTGTGAGTGATTTGATGAGCTTAAAGTGGAGTTGTAGATGATGGAAGGTGGGGTTTGGTTAGAAATTGAAATAAGAAAAGTACTGGGAATGAAATGAGTTTGAGACGAACATGAATGGAGTAAGGGAAGGATAAACCCATTTTCATACTTTTTTTAAATTTACAAAATCACTTTTAACAACAAAATAGTCCCAAAGCATTAATGATTTCAGAAATTACCGAAAAATACCAAAAAGTGGGGAAAATATCAAAAGTACTTATAGAAAATTTTATATACTCCAATACTAAACTAAACCAATAGACGAAGCCTGCAGTTCAGCTAGCTCTAAAAATCATGTTCTGAACCAAACCAGTGGTTTCAGATCTTTATGAACAACTAAACAGAACCAGTTACCATATTCAAGCGGCTAACATCTTTGGAAAAATAACTAAATAAAAAAAGTGACAGCAAATAACTTCAATTCTGAGAATTCTCTTTATATGTGTAGGATGGCTTGCCAAAGTTTTCTAATAATAAGTCTTTGCCTCTTGTCATTTAATGAATTTTGATTATAATATGATTATGAAATGAACGTAGTTTTAACTTAATTACGATGAAGATTAAGCAACGAGCTACTGCAAACGTACGACTTTAGAAACAATTCTATACTCTTCGCTTGGCGGACGCTATCATAACTCCATAACTTCCAATTCTGAGTCGATTGACTCTTTCTGAGTCCAGTGCTGCATTGCGAGACTTATCGATGGTTAATTTATCGGATTATAGATCATACCGCTCCTGTTGGTTTTTTGCACATATAACGGGTGACAACTAAAAATATGCACAAACTTTGAGAGAGAGCGCCCTTAGCTGAGCTTTACATAAAAGCTTTCCGGATGACATTTCTTTCTCTTTGTTCTCCTGTCAACAAGTTTCCATGCCCCTGCAGTAGTCGCCATCACGCCGACTGAGCAAGAACTTCACGAGATCCCGTTGTAAAATTCTACGAAATGGCAAACTCTTTGCTGTTGACGATGAAAGCTACTTCGGTCTGACCACCAATGTATCGTCAACATCTGCTAATGTGAAATTTAAAGTCAAGCAAAGTTTGAGCCCAGTGCTTTAGTTACATTGCGATCTCTGAGAGCAGCATATCGAAGCCGTGGTTCAAGTTAAGTGGCATTGCAGTCATCAAGGAAGTGTTTAAAGAAGGTTTTGATTCCTTTTTTAAGGAAAATTATTCCCAACAAAAATGTTCTTCAGATTTCAAAACATATTATTTTCTTTCAGTTCGGCAAAGTCTTCTTTCTAAAGAATCAACTTGAAAAGTTATTATAATCTGTAGCAAAGGTACACTGAGTATATTAAGTTTGTGCAAAAGTATGTAACAGCCAAAAGAAAGCATCTTCAACCCTTTAAAGTATACATATTCTTGATCAGCATTAACAGCCAAGTCGATATAGCTATGTCCGCCCGACCCTCTGTCCGTTCTTGTGAACAAACAGATCTCAGAGATGGCAAGAGATAGAGGCTTGACATGTATGGGAAAAAAACATCTTATACTTGCAGGCAAATCAAGCTATTTTTTAATTTTTTAATTTAAATGAGAAAAAACGTTATATCTCCCACAGTTTTATACATAGAAGGATACATATTTAGTAATTAGGATTACTTATCGATCTACCAAAGGAATGGTCACGATCGGATGAACGATAGTCAAGTTATAAGGAAAACAAACAATTATGCGCAGCACCGGTCGCAACGGTAATGGGCAGCACTCAGACGTGGCAAGTATGGAGTCACGGCACTTTTGAGTGAGCATTCTAGTGACCCTGGTAACGTTCCTCCACAGATCAAATGTCTTGATGGAACCGTTTTTCTTGTTCTTTACTCAGATCGCCAAGATTTTTAGGGAAACGGTCCAAATGGTTGTGGAGGAAGTGTATCTTGATGCTCATATTACAACAAAGCTGCTGGAAGTGTGACAACATTAGTTCAATATGCTCCGCATAGCTCTCATCTTTTTACGATAGTATGAAATTCTTGTTTCTAGGGTTAAAAGATTTCTTTGCTTTAATCGAGAAGTTAGAATTTCGAGGTCTTTTTAAAAAGACCAAGGTCTCTGATTAATGCACTGAGGTTTTGCTGATAAAAGGGCAGCGGTTCAGAACACCCGGACCGACACTTTCTCTCTGAACTAGTTTTTTGACCGATATGCTATAATTTATGGTTCTTACTGATTATTGTAGATTTTTGTGAAATTTTTTGAATAATTAAATGCCAGTTTGTAGGATTTTTTCCTTTGAAAACAAAAAACACTTGTTTTCAGATCTTACATTTCTATGGGAGCTAAACTATATATAGAAGATGTCCGATTTTTCTTCTTCTTTGGCCTGATGATAACATCACAAGCATTTAACGGTTTCGGCCGCTGCGATCAATTTCCGCCACTCTCCTCTGTCTTGGGCAAACTGCCAACAGTTGGTCACTTGCAGATCTGAAATATACGTCTTAAACTGGTCTCCCCCAGCTTCGGTAGTCCCCTGGCTTGTCATAATTCTTCGTATCCCGTTTGTTCATCTGTTTCGCTGGAACTTTATCATCCATACGGGTAAAATGTCATGTCCAGCGCAGCCTGTTGTTATCATAGAGCTTGTGCAGCCGTGATTCATTCGTTACGAACCTCCGTCAACTTTTGGAGGTTCATAAATCCACCAAAGAAACTTTCTCTCGAACACCTCAATTGCCGCCCCTATCAGCTGCTGTTATTGTCCATGCTTCTGCGCCGTATAGCTGGACTGGGATGATAAGCGACTTGTATAGAGCAATTTTCGTTTTGAGAGAGGACTCTGCTCTTTAACTCCTTACTGAGCCCGTACTAACATCGGTGTGCAAGAGTAATTCTTCTTCGGATTTCGAGACTGGATGTTGTTGTCGCTGGGTATCATCGTTCCGGAGGTGGACAAAGACCTTTAACAACCCTGGGATATTGTATTCTCCCATTGCAACAGATTGTCCAAGACGCGTAGACTTACTGCGCGTTGAATGTAGGTACTTCGTTTTTACCTCATTTGCCGCCAAGCCCATGAGTTTTGACAGCTTCTCAATCTCTGAGAACCCCCTTTCTTACCACAGCTTCGCCTCTGCCGATGAACAAGGATAGAAAACTAGTAAATACGAAGTTTAAAGACGTTTCCGTTGAAAACAAAAAGTTTTTCACTAAAACTAGTTTTTAGACCGATCGTTTCTAATGACAGCTATATGCTATGGACATCTGATCCGCCGGTTCTGACAAAACCGGCAAAGTTTCTTTAGGATATCCTAAAAATGACGGTGAAGCAGATAGCATAGAAAAACTGATGGACGAATAGAAAGACAAGCGGTCAGGGCTAAATCAACTCAGCTCGTCATGCTGATCATCCTAAATGCTTCCTTCTATGCGTTACAAACATCTGGAAAATTTACTACATCCTCTGCAAGAGTATAAAAAAGCAGATTCAAAAAATTTTTTCGAAACGTATCTTTAATAAAATTAATTTACGATTAAATTTTTGAAAGAAAAGGATGAAAATTTTTTCCAAAAAGGTATTACTTTTTAGGGTTCGTTTAATGAAAGGTTTCAAGTTCCCAAAAAGAGGATTTGTTTCAAAATGCATTTCTAAAAAAGAGTTTTAGAAACAGTATTTAATATATAAACTAACAAAAGTTTTAGATCTTTCACATTGAAAGTTCCAAAATCAAATTAATAAGCTGCAGGAAATTCATTGGCTGTAGCGAGAAAACTCGGACTTTATATTAAATTATATTCATCATCGCTGGGCAAGTTTTAGCA
>JAEIFV010001972.1:0-10218 GCA_018904265.1 Lordiphosa collinella | reverse complement strand
CAAAATAACCTTATGTTTTATGAAAGCGCTTAGTGCTTACATTACACTGCCGGCGTTGGTAAATGGAAGCTGTAGATTACACGGTCCAAAATATTGCGAAATTTGGATTATTGTGAAAATTTGATAGACGGCAATTTCAGACGGGTAAAAACAAAGTATTAATCAAACAGTCAAAAAAGTCACAATTTGAAAAAAAGTCATGATTTTAGATTATCATGAAGACGTGTATATAGAGAAAAAGATCGGACGGTCCAAAATGTTTATACCGACATGCAGCTTTCACTAGATTGAATATAATCGCTCTCTTAAGAATCATAAGAACCCGGGCGACGCCGGGTAGTGTTGCCATTTTAGCTATTTAGTTGCTAGATCTAGCATTTTTGAAAGTGGAAATGCTTATAAATTTTAGGAAATGCTATTAGCTATAAATCTAGCAACTTTAAAACAATGTTTAGCTATTTCTAGCAATTTTCAAATTTTTAAGACGAAGTGCGAAATAACGCCCATTAAATTGGTTTGAAACCTTTGCTATAGAACTTCCCCCGAGTAAAAACTCTCAGAAGTGAATTTCAGAGTGATAATTATATAATTTAAGGCATAATCATTAGAAATTGCTTTAGTTCATGAGTGATTTCGGTAGAGATTCATGAGATTTAGTACTTCACTTTATGGCTAAAAAGCATTGCCTGTACTAGATTCATGTCCGAAGAGCAAGTAAATGAAGCCATGTTTTTAGTACCAACTTTTCAAATCATCGCTAATTTCAGTACTGATTCGATACTGACCCCCTGATGGGTTCTATCTACAGTAGTGATTGTCCAATGAAAACATTCAGGTTGTCTTCAATCTTTATATTCTTTCAAGGAAATTCATTATAATGAGCAAAAAACTCAAATATTGCTGATATGGACGAAGTTACTAAATTTCGTTACATAATTCTCAGTACTGAGATCAGCATTTTTAGGCCTTTCAGCTTTCGTTATACCTAGATTTGGGTTCGGCTCGGACTCCAAACAAAAAGGGAGATTGTGAATTCGGCTCGGGACTCTGTCCTTTTTGAAGAATTTGTTAGTCTTAGCACCTTCAAAAGTAATTTTGGTAATAATCAAGTACAGAAACCAGTGCTTAAAAAATTCTAAAATAATTCTTTCGATACACCGCAAATTATGGAGAATTAACATGCAAAAAATTTGCGGCGGTCATTCATGGTTTCTTTTAAAATTAATATTGAAGTTTGCTGATGCTGTTCCGTAATTATGTATGGGCTTTACTATACTAGACAATTGCCGTAATTTTTTAAGTTATTGTTAGATTTTAGTCTTAAAAACACTTTTTTTTTCAACTTTTAGCTATTTCTAGCAATTTTTTGAGCAAATTTATCAGCTCTTGGGTCCCTTATTTTGGCGGTTTCCAGACCTCGCTTAAAGTATTTTTGTATTCGAAACTTATTACAAGTTAATTTCTTGCTAGCATCTGTTGGACTTCAGTCCGAAAACAACAGTTTTTTAAGTTCTTATTTTTAGCTATTTTTTTTAGCAATTTTTTTTATTTTTAGCTATTTCTTGCATATTTTAAAAACTTGCATCTTTTGAACCTCATTTTCTGGCAACACTGGCCCGGGTATTCAGCTAGTTGATATAAAAAAAAAAAACTTCACACCTATTATATTGTCCATGAGTGTATATACCTCTGCGAAGTTTGTCTTCAATCTAATTACAAGCTTAGTTGAACAATTTTCCAACTTTGATTTGGATTTTCAATGTTTTAAAAAATTTTTTATTTTTTATTGTGTACGTTAAGTTCAATCTTTTAAGAACATTTCGTAAAAAATGTTATCTTCCTAGCTAGTTTTATGCCAGAATTTTGTCCAAAAAATTAGATTTTTGGCCCAAGTGCGTTGGAGCAGCTGTCCCGCAAATTGTGTTTTGTTGACACAGAAGTTGAAATATTCGGACTTGTTCTGAAAAAAGAAAGCCTAATGATGAGGCTGCAAAATTAAGTTAGTTGCAACATTGTCCGATTCGACTTAATACTAGAAATGCCACCTTTAAAAAACCTGTAAAACTTATTTTAACAGGTAATACTTTTCGTTTTCGTTTGGATATTGAAAGCTTACAAGCGCGTGTAAAAATCCTTAACGAAATTTGTTTTATCGGCTACAAATATAACGTGCTTTTCGCTTTAAAAATAGCGCAGTTGTGAATTAAATAGTATGAAAAATATAAAAATGACCGGGTCACGCCCTAAAATTTGAATAAATAAATGTTTTATAGCATAAGTTTTTGTGGATTTTTAGGTGTTCCTTAAAATCAATACGATCCAGCTAAATTCTCTCATACACTTTAAAACTTGCAGCGAAATCAGTCATCCATCATGAACTTATAACCAGTTTATTATATTGTATATATTTATGGGCAGGTACACCATGTTAAAATTGATAAACTCAAAATAAGCTGATTTCTAAGAGATTCGAATGCACCAAAAAGGGTCAAATTAGACATTTTCTACATTTTAATTCCAAATTTACAGCTTGTCCATTCTTCTAAGAACCTGATTCGGTTTCAGTGTGGAAAACTTGTCTAGAACTAAAATCAATTATTTATTTCCCCACTTGAGCTCCTGTTCTGCGCATACATATATGTATAAGTTTTGACATTTAAATCACTTTCAGACTTTAAAGTAGGGATTTGGTTTGATTAATATTTTTAAAAAGGTTAAAACGAGATGGATTTGGCTAGTATCTTCTTTATACTAGTTATAGGAACCATAAAGTATCAGAATAAAATAATCAAAATTTTACCACTTGGAGAAATCACCTTATTTTACAATACAAGTGAAAAATTTAGTTTTTTTCCTGTGTAAAAACCACTTTTTTAACAAACTGTATGTAGGAAGAAGTTAACATCCATCAAACCACGGAAAGTCTACGGATTCCATAATATATAATAAAATTACTAGCTAGATAAAGAATAAACACAATCACAAGCGATTTCGAAGGGCACACTCAACTGTTACAGGGTATTTTACAGAAGTCGAGCTTGACCGATTCTTCTACTCTCATCCATACATAAGTAATATTCAGCACATAATCGTTGAAAGAAACTATTTACATAAATGATTTAGCGCGATTTTTGACTTGTATGACTCATAATCAAGTTAAAAGAATCGAACCTTATCTTTTTTTTTTTTTGTAAATACATACAAACATGCGTGTTTACGTAAGTTGCGTTACTCTTTTATTCCCCCATTTCTACCCCATTGTACAGTTTTATTGGGCGCTTTTTTTGTATTCCATACATATCATTGACTGACTTAGCAACAGACAACAACAACCACATACAAACTCGTAACGGTTTCGTGCTTGCGTCGCTGCCCGTTTCCGTGGAAGAAAAAGCGTACAACATTTGAGGGAGCACACACAAATAATAAGTGCGTGCGACAGAGCTAGAAATATGTTTGTATGTATGATGAAATGTGTGGAATTGAGAATCATAAAAATGTGATGAAATAGAGGGGGGAAAGAG
The DNA here is from genome assembly GCA_018904265.1 of Lordiphosa collinella. Lineage (NCBI taxonomy): Eukaryota > Metazoa > Arthropoda > Insecta > Diptera > Drosophilidae > Lordiphosa > Lordiphosa collinella. Next base: position 6,694 of record JAEIFV010001972.1, on the reverse strand, counting down.
AGAGCATTGTTGCCGTTTTTTATTATTTGAACAATAATTTTCTTTTTTTTTTGTGTTTTACAAACATATTCCAGCTTAATTATACAAAAGGCACCATTAGTTTCTAGATTCCAACATGTTGATACGCCCGCAATTTGTATAGGAGAGAAAAAAGACTGACTATATAAAAAGCAAAGTGAGTCCCCGTCTCGCTCCCACATAGGTTGCAGTACGTTGATTAAAAACCCACTGAGCACGCTGCTCCTCCGTGGCGGTTGTTGGAAAAACTTGTAAAACAATTGCACAAGCACAAACACTTACACACACACACGGACGAACGGAAAAAATTCCATTAGATTTCTTTCAACAGAAAAACGCGGCCAACTTTGTGCGCTGTGCAGCTGCAAATGACGCGAGCAAACGTAGCGAACGAAACTTGACGACGACCACAACGAAAAGTCCAACTGAACGAACGCTTTCGCCGTTTCGTTAGAATTTGCGCGCGTGTGTGTGTGTTTCATAAAAAATATGACGTTGGTAGAGCTTTTGTTTCTCTCTCTCTCTCAGCGCTTATTTTTCCGATTTGACGTCGTCTTTCGATAATACAAAAGCACCAGAGGTTGACTAGCCTTTTTTTCCCCCTTTTGCAAGTTGCGTAATTCGAAAAAATGTGTCATCCATCCAGCCAATGGCCCGCGTGCCAAGTTCCTGGTTCTGGCTTTTACGTAATGCGCGGGCTTTTTTCGTTTTTTTTATTTCGATTTTTGCTCACATGATTTACAGTTTCCAGTTTAAGTTCACTAGCAAAACCACCACCAAGTGGTGGCTCATTGTTTTTTTTTTTTTGTTCATACAGACAACCACCACCGGCCACAGTCGCGCCACTATTCCGACAACTATTTTCGACGTTAGCAACAGCGACCTTTCGATTCTCAGTTTCTTTTGCACTCTCCTTTGTGGTTTCACTTTTTCTTTTTGAGTAGTTTTTGTTTTTTTTTCTTGAAAAGTCGCTGCAAGCGCTCAACCAACCGCACAGTCCAACGTTCGACGCACGAATGAAACGCAGAATAGAAAAACGCATGTAAAGTGCTTTGTGTTCCAAAAACTGCGGACGCGACGACGACGGCGCGACTACAAAACCAGTTCTCTATATACATAAGTCCGCGCAAGTACAGTAAATATAAGCTATATATCGGGTGAGTGGTTGATAAGTGTGAGTGAGCACGAGCGCGAGAGCTTTTTTGCAATTGTACATGGGCCATGTGTTGTGTGAGTGTGAGAGTGTGAATGTAGCTTTGTCGTTGACACACATTCATGTGGCCGCTGTTCACTTTTTATGTAGCTTTGTGGCTTTGTAGCAGACACTTTGGCTGAAATTTTCCGCGTTTTAATGTTTTTCCATTGAAGCGCAATGATTTTTAAGCACGTAACCATGTAAAACCGCTAGATAAATTACAAAAGATAACCGCTCAAAAGTTACGAGTGGGCGTTGTGCTTTCGAAAATACAAATCTAATTAAGAAATGTTTCTATTATGTACATGGACTTATAATGTATGTATGTATGTACATAAATATGAAAAGTATGTCAGGCCAGTAACTTTGATTAGATTTCGTAGGAAAGGATTGAGGAAGGGAGGGGCTAAAAAACTGTGTCATCACTTTGCACAAACTAGAAAACTTGTTATTTACAAAAACAGCCGATGGATGTTGCACTTCCTTCCATTCTGCTTACACACACACACAGTTACACAGCTAAGTGCAAACTAGAAACAGCAACAGCAAAAGCAAAAAGAAATACTCCAACTGGGTTATTGGCGCAAATGCGCGCGCGAATTCCTCCCACTCCTCCCCCAACATCTATTCCTCCCACTTGGCACGCCACACCACAATGCAGCTGCAGTTGCTGCTGAAGAGACATCAGTCGCAAATGACTAATGTTAATGTTGTTGTTTTTGCCATTCGCTAGCCTGGCCATGATGACGACATCAAAGCGAACCAAACCAGTTCGAAAGCGAAACAGATTTTTGGCGATGACGCCACAATTGATGGTTGCTGTTGCCGTTGCCTATTGCGTTTTATGCTCGAAATTAAAAGCCTCACTAAAATAACAACAACAACAACAACGATATAAAAAACGAGAGAGCTATGCTGAAACTTACATACCCTGGAAAATTTGTAAAGATTGTTAAGAGTTGAAGTTGAACCATAAAAAGGCATTTATGCGTAGAGAGCTTAGTCCTCTACACCTCTTTTCTCAAACTTGTTCCTCCCACTTTCATTTATGTATAGATCTTACACAAGATCTCACAGCCAAAATTGAGCGAACTGGTAACCAAATTTAATCAGAATGTAACTATTTAAATAGAGTTCGTTTGTATCCAAAAGATCATACACACAATAGTGTGTAAAATAATGGAGTAGAGAAGCTGTGGGCACGAAATTTGAGTTTGGGAGCAGTCCAGCAACAGCAGAAAAAAACAACCCTTATAAGCGAAGCTCGAGTCGACAAACCAGACACACACTGCATGTACAATGTACATTGTACATACATCAGAGGCAGGAAAAAAACACATTTACATTTTCGTATAAGTGTGGGTGAGAGCAGCGCAAAAATTGCTCTCATTTTCAGTAGCAACGACTGCGTCGCGGCGTAGGAAGTTTCACAACGCAGCGGCGTTTGCTGCTTTGAGATTTTTCGTATGCACACGAGATAGGTATGTGCCTGCCCCTGACATACACACATTTTCCCAGCAAGCAATATGTGCGTCCGCTTTAAAGCTATTCTCACCAAACTTTGCAAGAAGTCTTTTGGTACGAATACGCTGCACATTTGTCCGAACCGGTCGGATCGGATGACTATAGCATATAGCTGTCATAATGAACGATCGGAAAAACTAGTTTTAGTGAAAAAAACTTTTTTGTTTTCAATTGACACGCCTCAAAATTTCGTATTTCTTAGTTTACTATGATTTTCCATGATTTCACCAATTTTGGTCGAAATCGGACATCTATATTGTACAGCTGTCACAGAAAAATAGTCTGAAAAGTAGTCATAGTTAGAAAAACTTATTTGTTTTCAATGAAAATGTCCTCAAAATTGGCATGTATTTGTTTTATATGCTCCCCATTCTACAAAGTTTGCTCAACATCGGATGACTATAGCATATAGCTGCCATAGGAACGATCGGTCGAAAAAATAGTTCTTGTGAGCAAAAATTTTTTTGTTTTTAATGGAAACGTTCGTTACGTTGGCATATATTTATTTTTTATACTTTTACACAATTCTACAAAGTTTTGTCAATATCGGATGACTATAGCATATAGCTGCAGTATAAATGATCGGTCGAAAAAGAAGTTGTAGTGAGAAAAACTTTTCTGTTTTAATTGGGATCGCCTCCAAATTTCGTAATTAACAGTTTGATATGCTTTTCCATGATTGCATTAAGATTGGTCGAATTCGGGTATCTATATAGTATAGCTCCCATAGAAAAGTAAGGAACAAAAAGTAGTCTTATTTAGAAAAACAAACTGCAAGGGTTTACAAAACTTCGGCCGAGCCGAAGTTAACTTTCCCCTATTTTTTTCTATGAAAACGGTCACACTTAGTGCGCGTGCAAACAGGCGACTGAAAGATGAACTGTCAGCTGAGCAAGATATTTTAACACGTCATCAACCCGAAATAAACAAACATGCTTGATTGATTCCGCAAAGCTGAGCTTAGAACCAAGTTTTAAAGACCAATCCAGTGCTTGTTGTGTTCAGCTGCATGCACGGTTTGTGATTATTTGTCGAGATCAGCCTTAAGTCCTGCCGTCCGTTCATCTTTTCTTTGGATTTGTATATGTTTTATGCTCGGAATGATGACATGATGACAAAGATGTTCAGGATGATAACAGGATGATATAACTCGCGCCCTTAATGTGGAAGTTTCCTGAGTCTAATCTGACTCTTTTCTCACACAGATGAAAGTGCTTTCACCTTCCCAATGAAGCATATTAAAACCTCATAAGAGACACATAATATTTTCTTTTCTAGACACTGAGGCTAGCGCTGCTGAATCGCCTCCAGAAAGGCTCTTTTTCAGAAGCATATTGGAGTGCAGATTTAATCTATTCCCGTGCTTAGACAGCACTGACTTTGCTAAAAGCCTAGAAGCGAGGCAATTTTTAATGCGACTGCGTTTACGGCAGTTGCCGTAAAATAACCCTCGGAGCACTGGGAGCAAGGGCTTGCCCATCGCTGGAGTAGAGTACTGTGATTAGAATTGGGGTCATATAGCTTTTATATTACTCTTATACTTGGTCTAAAATAGATCTAACAGTGAAACTAATACCAAAATCTAATAAATTCGGACTAATAGCTAATTCATATGTATATTTTTCTATTTTGTATCCAAATCTCGAAATCTGTAATTCGAGCATAAGACCCAGTAAAAGTTCAATAAAACAGCTGTATGTAGTTTAAGGCCTCGGGGAAACCTCTAAACCAAGCAGGTTACAATTCCAGGGCGGTTTGCAACCCATGAATCCAATGTTAATGCTTAGATGTATAATGTCAAACATATTTACATTTCTGTGTAGTTATATTGTACCAGTAATAATTCAAACACAAAAGCTGTCGTTCATTCGACTGTTTTGGTGGAAATAATTGGAGACAGATATATTTCTTTTGAAAATAAAATCTATCAAATCAAGCGTTTTCACAATTGTTCCATATTTCTACTTCTAAAAACTGACTGAGATTTTCGGCCTTTAACTTAAAATTTTTTATTTAAAACGGTTCAACCGAATTCTTAAACGATTCTTTGAAGCTATTCCTAATTAAGATCAATCGAATTCGAAGAACGATCTTAAAGGAGAATTCTACTTACATCCAAAGTATTGAATCCAATAGCTGAAGCAGGAGGTGTAAGCGAGGTATTAAGATACGAGTACCTTTGGAGCGTTCTTAGGCCCTATTTCTCAATGTGCGGTTAGTCAACTTGACAGGCAGTTTAACCGAATTTGCGTGTCTCATGATGTGTGTGGCGCAACCGGAGGAACAGACTGATTAAAGTTAACCGCGTGTTCAGTGCCGATGGAATTATCAATATATATTTATCGATATACAAACAGCTGGCAACGACACTTCTTTGTTTATATATGCCGCACAAAATGTTTATGAATAAACGAATTTTTCAACTTCACGAATGGAAATTGGAAGAGGCAGAGCATCGAATTAAAATGCACGTGAGTAAGGAAGAGGCAATACTTATTGATTGGAGATGCCAAATTTGTTCAATGATTCAGGTTGACACAATCTACATGTAAAATAATTTATGATAGGATCAGAGATTAAGTTAAAGCCTTAACTTCAGTTGCGATTCAATTTGTTGTGACTAGGATTGTTAGCAGGACTTGGAGGCACAGCGTTCTTATGCATGTGGCAACTTCCTTATCACAGCGGCTGACTTCTGTGTAGTCAGCGTTCTTTTGATAAGCCGTGCAGGTAAACATCGCAATCAATTTTAATAACCTTTTTGTAAAAATATTACCAGCATCATTCAATAGCATTAAAAAATCCCTTAAAAAATACCAAATTTTTTGACCGTGGAATTTATCGATATCAGATGAATCCTCTGTTGAGAAAACCAAATGACGACCGCTCGTCAACTGAAGGAACAAATTTGACCGGTGGTTGCCAAACCGGAACCTTTGAGAAATCGGGCCTTAAACAATGATCTTAGTTGGTGGTACCTTAAGGTAGGGTTGTCAGTATCGTTTCGATATATCGATGTTTTAATTAAGTCTAATTCTGATATAACATTTCATGTGGCTAGATTGTTGATAATCGATTTTTTTAAACAATTTTTCAGAATAAAATTCTACAACTGTATTCACTCCTTGGCGAATTTCAAAGCAGTACTACTGCCTCTCTTCAGCGAATCGGGTTTTATACGGGCATTTCAACAGAAAGGTAAGCCACTAGCCTAAAGCATCTATTCATTTTTTCAGCTAACTTCTCTTATGTATGTCATTATAATTACCTGTATAAACATTCTTATGTTATTTTGATTACAAACACGTCTTTAGAGAAAAGATTGTTACTTATCGTATGAAGTCACTTAACGTATCATATACTGCGATTATGCAATGATCATTTTGCAAAATCATTTCACGAATTGGGTCCGAAAGTGCATTCACAGGACCCTCTTCCGGATTTCGAGTTAATTTTCGTGTAAAAGTTAACATTTTGCATCCAATTTGAATAACGTTGTATTGAAAGTGAAAAATTTGCTTACGGTTACTAGAACTGGTATAAAAAACGCGAATTCGTTTAAGCAACTGAAACCGATTGCTCAATGCCAAGTGAACTCAATTCGAGAGAAAATTACGTCGAGATCAAGTAACCACAGATTGTCTTGTTACTTGTTCAACTTAAAGGCGAAACATTAACGTTTACACGAAAATCTAGTCGTAAACCGGAACAGACCCGTATGTTTATCTTTATATTTGCTATAGTAACAATCGGATCTAATTTATTGTACCGTCCGTCATCGCGATTCTTGATATCAGGGTCATCTTATTCCAATGAAATCAGATTTTGTGCTCTACGCTTACTTAAAGCTTCTATTGGGATTCACATATTACAGAATAGTCTGGTTTTTAGATAACCAATACTTAGAAAACATTTCTAATTTTAGCATGTTTAACCGTAAAGATTGACTAGAAGGGG
>JAEIFV010001971.1:0-10241 GCA_018904265.1 Lordiphosa collinella | reverse complement strand
AGTTACATAAGCTCTCTCATTCTCTCGCGCACTGGCTCTCTCTAAGAAAAACACCCACGCCTTTGAATTCATGCATTTTCCCTTTTATGACATTTTTTTTAACAGTGTTCTTATCATTATCAGTTACTGTCAGACGGTTTAGTGCCGATTTCTCAAGCAGAGTCATTTAATAGTTAAATTATATTTGCTTCATTATACCAGTTAATCGTCGAGGGTATTCTAAAGTCGTGCAAATGTATGTAACAGGCAGAAGGAAGCATTTCGACCCCCATAAAGTATATATGTTCTTGATCAGCATCAACAGCCGAGTCGATATAGCCATGTTCGTCTGTCTGTATGAACACCTAGATCTCGGAGACTTGAAGAGCTAGAGCCACCAAATTTTGTATGTAGACTCCTATTGTCCCTACGCAGATCAAGTGTATGCAAATTTTAGCCAGAAGCCCCCCTGCCCACACACACAAAAATGTTAATAACCCAACAATTTTAAAGATATTAAGCTCATCGTGCAGGTAGGTATGGGCCAAAGATTACACCCAGAAAGTTTCATAAAGATCGGATAATAAATGGCAGAGCTACAACTTATTTGCATACTTTTTTAAGCTACGTGCACTATTTGTACAGACTAATGTTAATGCTCTGTTAATTAACATAGGAAAAGGTTATGAAACACTAATTTGCCCTGAGTAACGGTATATCAAAGTCGGGCAGGACCGACTTTAACTTACGCTCTAGTTTTTCAGTCCTTAATATGTGCTGAGCTAGGTGAAAATTTGTTTCTGCTCTAAATTGTATCCATTTAGCTCGAAACATTTAGTCCATAGTTCTATAATTCGTTTGAATTGATGAGACTTACAACGTATGCAACTCAGACAAGTAAGAAAGTCGGTTGCAGCTGCAGCAAAAAGCAGCGCTGCTGCAGCGATCATTCTTTTGCTCATAACATGACTACCGCTTATAAAATCTATACCAATCTTTTAGCAGGTGGATACATAATCATGATAACTAAATATGTCCAGAAGGAATGAACCTTCTATCTATAAAACTGTGGGAGAAATTACGTTTTTTCGCAATTGAGGGAGCGGGAGGGTAGTGGCAAAAATTTAAAATAAACCTGAGCTGCCTTCAATAGTAAGAGACATATTTCCAACACATGTCAATCCTCTATCTCTTACCATCTCTGAGACCTGTGCGTTCATTAGCTATCTCCAGGGCGGGATTGTACATACGACCTCTTGCACACACTACCCGCTGTACCACAACCGACAGTCGTCTATCCACAGATGTTAGTTGACAGGAGAAACGTTGCAAGTTAGAAGTAACGTTTGAACATTTATTGGGAATTGATATTTCCAGTCCTTGGGTTCGGGCTCACCAATGTTTTATGTACGGAAAATTTAGAATTTTAGTTGAAGGATTTGGTTCGATCCCAGATTTAACGAGCTACTGGCTGTCGCTCGCTAGCCGAGAGCTGTGGCTCACGAGACGAGAGCCGGTTGGTAGCTCACGGCTCCCGAGCAGTGGCTCTCAGCTCTGAGCCAGAAGTAGACTCACGAGCTGTGACTGCTCCCGGGTCTCGAACAGACTCTCTGCTATGAGCGGGATCCGAAAATACGCGGCTCGCTCTCGTGAGCACTCTCGAACACTGCTCTCAACAAATATTTCACTAAGAAGAAACTTTCCTTGTTGTCAAATGTTGTCTTTTAGAGTATCTACATATTTAGTTGAGCACTACCAATTTTAGGTTAGGTACGGTATCAGGTTCACCAATTTTATAAGAAGTGGTTCGGTCTTAAACTGTTCACTGCCTTCGAAAGACCAACTTTCCGGTTCGAACCGGTTTAAAACTGTTTTGCAAGCTGTTTCTTCCAAGTGTTGAGCCTCTTTGATGGCCATTCATGTATTCTGTCATAAGGTAAAATCACTTTCACTTATTTGGAACTCCTCTGGTACAATTCATATAAAGAGGCTTGAAGGGTACAGAAAAAAAATTTCTGAAATTTGCTCTTCTACCGCTCAACTTTTCTGACCTATTAGTAGGTGTGCCCTGATGCATCTCTCAACCCTGGAAGATCGGAGAACCATTGCGTCCCTAATGTTTTTAAATGACCTTGTATTAGGCTGTATTGATTGTCCTTTCTTGTTAGGCAAGATAAGCTTTAATATACCAAGTAGGAGTCTCAGATATAAATAATGTGCAGTTGATTTTTAGACTTCGAACGATAGCTAACCCAAAATACATTCCGAGAGCTACTATAATCCAAAAGTATTGTGTGTAATTATTGTGCGTGCAGGGGTTGTTACGATTGGGGACGAGGTTCAAAATTCGGAAAAAACACAATAATAGAAATACTCTGTTCCCTACCATTTCGTGTCGTAAGGACCATTTTCGCAGAGAACATCGATTCGGTATAATAAAAAGAAGCAAGCTACTTCATTTGGGCTGCGATCAGTTGCAGTCAATGACTTACTCCTCTCGGATTATGTATGATAAGAGCTAGAGAATGAAGTGTTTTAATTGAGAATCGTTATGGAGATCCAATCATTTGCAATCAGAGATATCCATGCCGGAGGACGGTACGATCCTGGATCTGAATTGCTTATACTGCTCCTAATCGATTATTACTCATGGATAAAAGCTGCTACGGTCCATCTCATCATCAACCATTATTGAGGCAGAGAAGATTACGAGTTCAACGGCAAGTAAAGATAAGTATACATGAATAATTAGAGATATAACTATATCACAAGAAAAAATATTTATACATATAAAAAAATAAAAAAAAAAGAAAAACCCCTCACAAGAAAAGCCACCTGACAAACTGGTCTCGAGCAGAAAATTACTGGTCACTTGACAAATGGTCTCGGACGGTAAATTGGATGCTACCTGACAAAATGGTCTCGAACATAGTGCCACTAGACGACGGTCTCAAGCAGCATGATTATGAGTTACCTGACAAAAGGGTCGGGCTATAACTTATTGGCTACCTGACAAACTGTCAGTGGCACAAAGGATAGTATCCTAAGAGGTGTAAAGAGAGCCTAGTCCTTATTAAAGGAACATATATATGTGACAAGATTGTTAAAGTAATATTAATTTTCAGGAAAGATGGCAGGACAAGCCATAGAACCTGTCCTATGTGGGAACATAGATAAATCGAGGCTGAGAAAAGAATGGGAAAAGTGGCTATGATCATTTCGTATATATGTATATCGATGCTGTTCCTTAAAGGACAAATTTTTGTAGGCGGACCAGAGGTGGCATACTCAATACCCGGGAGACAAGAAATAGAGATGCAAATTACATACATCTAGACGACATGCAACATCAAGCAGATTCGTTATCATTTTTTGAAGATTGGGTGTTGGGGGGGCAATTTATACTCCGTTCTTGTCAAGACCTACGGAATAGCCGTATTCGACTTTTGAACAAATATGGAGTCATTTGCTATGAAGCATGCATTCCGTCTTCATTTCTTCTAATTTTTTAAAGATTCGTAAGTCACGGTAAAATGGTTGTCTACTATGCAAACGGATTGGAACCAAAAACTTTTGAAATCTCTTTAAAATTCCGGACCGTACTAAAACCGGTACCGCAATCGAAATGTATTTCGGTACTTATCCTAAAAAAGTTGATGAATTTTTAAAGTTAGGTTAGGTTAGGCATAATAATCAGCTGTTCTCTCTCTACTGAGTATCAATAAGTTGTGCTCTTTGGACCTTTAAACTCTTACTTTTTCTTTTGCTTACTTTTTGCCCAATATAGTGCTATATATGTATGTATATGTACAAGTAAATGTATGTGCGAGTGTTTTTGCTATATGTATGTATGTGTGTGTGTGTGAGCCATGCACATTTATCAAGTGTGTTGTATATAGAGGAGGAGCTGGTGCGGAAGCTGAAGCTGTTTCTGCCATACACGTATACGAATGAAGTTGGGTTCCAAATGGAGGGGTTGGGGGTGTGGGAAGTTCGGTTTGGGGGGTGCTGGCGCGTAAGACAAGCGAAAAGGCAGTAAATAAAAAAAAAAAAACAAGTATACAAGAAATTAACGAGCAAACGATTTTTATGGCAGAGCATTTTGTGCCTTAAAGCGCTTAATGCGCTTTATGTGAGTGTGCAGGAGTGTGCGAGTGTGTGTGTGTGTGTGTGAGCTGTGTTGGTGTTAGTTGAAAAATGTTTTAAAAATGACATGCTTCGAAAGTTTAAGCAATTTATGTTCATTTTAAATTGAATTTCAAATTTATTGCTGCAATTTTGTCGGAAGCGGAAGTGCTCGGCTTTTTGTTTGTGTGTGTGTGTGAGCTGTAAATTGCATGGTTCTGACCCAAGAAAATTAATTAAAGGACACAAATTTTGTTTCTTAGCTGAAATTGAATTTGAATTTCACAAAGGATAAGGTCAATCAACTTTTCCAAGAAGAAAAAAGGTGAAACCTTTTTGGTGCACTTCACTGGGCCAGACGTGTGCCAGACTTGTCTGCGAAGTCCGTTTTAGTCCTTTCTACGCAACAGGCGTCATCAAATTTTTTGGGCGCTTATCGAGACCCTTCTGATTGTCCCAAGGATATTTTTATTTTCCTTTTTTTTCCTTCCTTCCTTCGCTTCGTTCGGCCTCTTTCAATCAAAAGCAAAAAAAGGGTCAAGTGCGTAAGCGTGGCCAGGCCCAGGCAAGGGTTAGAATTCAACTCCTCCTTTTTCCCCCCACCCCCTCCACCCTGTGGGCATAATGAAACGTTTTATTATTAGATGAAGAAGTTGTTTTTTCCCTCTTTTTCCCGACCTTGACCCAGTAAAGGGGACTTAGACCCCCGGACAGACCTTGAACTTGTAACCAAAGCAGACATCAAGTGAGGCCCAAAAGGAAACCTTGACATTGCTTTCCGCTTTTTTTCTTCTGCTCTTTCTCTTTCACTCTGACTTGGGTTGGATTTCAATTGCGGGTAACCCGGCTGAAGGTGCCGCGGGCTCGCGTTCCCATGGAACGCCAGCCTGTTGCGTGGCCTTTTTCAACGCTTTCATTGTTCGGCTTTTGGTAACGTCTGTCCATTCGGTCGTTCATAAAAAAAAAAACAAGCAACAAGGGGGCAGGCAGCGGCAGCACTTCCTCACGTGCTGCGTGTGCCAAAAGTCAGTCTCGCCTCTCGTTTGCCGTCTCGATTACGTTTCAGTTTGGGACATCACAAGTGCCAAGTGCCTGACTCTCTGGCTGTGGCTCTGGTTCGCTGGCTGGTTAGTTGGCTGGTAGTCTGGTAAATCCAATGCGGACAGTTGGACGACAAATTGTCTGCCTGCTGCTGCCAGTTTGGTGCCGTGGGTCTGTTTTTTACGAGCTGTATGTAAGCTCTTGCACGTAGGAGTCGTAGTCGCCGTCGTCGCTGTCACGGTTGGTGGTGCCAATGATGTTGGCTACTGGGCTACTGAGGTAGCCGCCTTGGCGCCAACATGTTCAACATGTTGGCATTTACGATTATGTACGACCGCTCCTCCCTGTTGGTCTTTGGTTTTGACTGATGGCCAAGGTGTGGCCGCACTCTTAACAAGGCCTTAGCTTTGACATTGCAACCTGTTGAGCGGCTTTTCGAGTTAGCGGCGCCTAATTAGACATTAAGTGCACACGCGCGGCTCTCAATTGAAGTTGGCCAGCCACAACTCCGCCCTGTCCCAACATTGTGACAAGCTGATTGCATCGTGTGTTGACTAATTGCCGCCAGCGTTGACCAGAGTGTCGGTTGCAGTCTGCCAGCCAACGCAGGAAAAAACACCAATGCCCAAATGTGGGCGGGCTGGCTCTTTGGGGGAAAAAAGGAAAACAAAAGACCGAGGGGACTTGCATACAAAAAAAAAACTGCTAAATGACAGGGAGTATGTGTCCAACAGTAGACGACAAGGTTCGAAATGTTAAGGGAGCAAAAAGATCTTTATTCAATCTAAAGTTGATTCACAAATTTCTCAAATTGTGCTACTTGAATACGACGTGGAAAAAGTTTAATTAATACAAATCCATCTAATAATATTCAGGCTACAAAGCTGTCCCAAAGCTGACCGGTTCGTTTGGGATTGTGAGTCCCTCAAGCCGAAGCCCAAACTGTACCATCTAAATCAGCGGTGCGCACAAAATTTGATTTTAAGAGCAGTCCCACAACATCAACAGAAAAAAAAACCTTCTAAGCGAAGCTCGCAGACGTTTCTGCCGGGCACAAGACAGACGCCGAGTCTCGATACGCAATCGATTTGTTGATGTTTTTGCTTCGAAGCGAGGCAATTGCGCTTGTCATTCTGTCTGGCGTCTGCGTGGCTCCAGTTGCCGTAAAATAACTTTCGGGAGCAATGGGAGCAAGGGCTTGCCTTGAAGCTAAGCTTCCAGCTAGACTACAAAGTTGTCCCAAAGCCAACCGGATCGCTTAGCATTTTTAGTCCCTAAAACCGGAGCCCACACTGATCCATCTATATTTATGACATTTCCAACCTGAACTCTACCCTTCCGAATAAGTTTCGGTTCCAAAAACATCAAAAGTCACTATTTTATTCTCAGTTATCCGGAAAAAAAGGTTTTCCATTAAAGATAGGCGCCAGATCTGCAGGTTCTTTGTACTGAAAATGACGAAATGAACTTATAAATCTGAAATGTAATCACTTTAATGTAATTTATTTTTGAAATCAAAGCAAAAAGTATGAGCCCCTGAAAAAATAAAGTCAAAAACATTATAAATTCCTTATAGTACTGCCGACCAACGCTGTATCAACGTTCCGTAGATGATTTTAGTGACTGTCGTCGAGCCACTTTTATACCCCTAAAAGTGTGTTCGACTGACGTATTTTGCAAAGCGATGTCCGCTCAATACGTCAACGGCTCTCCAGTCACGCTAGGTCGACGCAATGCCATGCAGGAACCGACATAAACTACGCTCGATAGACGAAATGCCATGCAGAGAAGCGACATAAGTCTCAATCGTTGTCGTCACGACGCATCACCGTACAAAGAGCAACGCTGGGTTGACGAAAATACTGTGACTGACCCCAGCTGCACTAGAGGATTGCTATTGTCTAAGTTTCGATTCAAAACCTTCGTTTCAGTAAGTAAGTAAGGATCTAGTCCGTATTCGAACCATTGGAACAAACTTTTTGTAAAGCTTTGGAGGTTTCTATTTGTTACCCGTCAATTAGCTAACCACGAAAATACTTCCGAAATGAAATAGGCTGACATCTGTTTGAATGGTTTGAAATAGGCTGACAGCTGTTTAAATAGTTTGTCCTTACATAAGTACCGAAAAAGTCTTATCGATGTAACAGTGTTGGCATTCCGCTTATTAATGACTAAATTTATACTCGACGACGCTTACAAAGTTTGAATTGTGTGGATATGAGGGCGTTTATATTCAAGTTTAAGAATATTAGTATGTAGTTATGTAAGTAATTTGATAGCTTGTATGATTTCGTGTATTTCAATATTTAAATATCACACCCGTGACTAATGCACTTAATTATAAGAGAAATTCTTGTACTTAGGAAGAACCAATAAACTAAACTAGTACAAGTGCATCTCCAGATCACAGCTTTAATTTCTGAGATAAGTCTTTGAGCCAGATTTTAACCGGTTCCAAAAATTATCCAACTTCCTACTTTCAACCTCTACACCAAGTTTCCTGTTCATAGCTCAAATGTTTTTTAAGATATGGCTTGTCTTCTGTTGGGGCGCGCAGGCTTTTTATGCTTGTGCGTGGCGCCAGTTGCCATAAGATAACTCTCCGGAGCAATGGGTGCAATGGGAGCAAGGGCTTGCCTTAAAGTAAAACCACCACTTTTCCACTTTTAAACCACTTTTGAACCGTTTCAGTAAACTGTCATGTAAAGTATTTTTTATGGATACGATGTTACGATACGGAAGGTTTCCCAACGTTTTAAGGCATATCTCGAGTTGAAAACGGTAGACGAAATAAAACTTGTAAAGACTAAAAGATTCTAATATTTACATTAAGCTGTAAATTAGTATATTGCTTGGCTCCATATAACGCTTCTAACTCAAAAGATATAGCTTAAATCGTACTCATCGGAACTGAATCAGCTGATTCTGTCGCATAAGTAGGCAGCGCCTTACGCATTCCGATGGGAAAGAGCGAAAATTTTAGTCAGGTAAGTTTGCTTAGAGGAAGGACTAGACGGATTTTAACTAGCATGTGCTCTAGCTAAGAACTTATTAGCATTAAATTAGACATTGTAACACGAACTCTCCGTGTTTGGTCAGGAATCCTGGAACCCTTATGCAGGAGCCTTCGATAGAATTGCCTTAATGCGCTCGCTAGAAAGCTGCAAGATCTCTCACTTAGAAACTTTCGCCTCAAAGCTCAAGCAGTCATTAGCTGAGCCTACTGAAGAGGAAACTGCGAGGTTTCTGAATCAGTACTGTATAGGCAACCCAGCTCTTTTTGGTGTATCAATGAATAAGCTATTTTCAGTTGCGAACAATCGCAACTTTTTGGAACCTAGAGCCAGTTTAACTCGCTAACTTTCTTTATTGCCTAGTTATCCTAGTGCTAATAGTACATTATATGTACTTACTTATAATTTAAAGCGCTAGTCGTAAACTGTCCTCTATGCTTCTTCCATGGATATAACTGGTATGCGGTTTCCCCAAAATGTTGGACAGCCTATATGAGCACGAGACTCAATCTCCGCAGTCTCCACAGTCCATTATAGGTTTGGCGGTTTCCTTATCTTACACCAGCCGGCACTTTTGTGTCCGTATGCACTAAGTTGTTCCTTCTTTTAAACGCCAGGCGAGTAGGCTTCAACTCCAGTCTTTGGAGCTGGTTATGACTACGACTACTGGCTATGGCTCGCTTAAAAGTGCGTCGCGGCATATTTTAAGCTCCTGATGAGATCATTTTTAGTAATTTAAACCAGGGATTAATACCGGAACCGGAACCGTTAACCGAAATAAACCATTTCAAATCACTAATTTTTTTGAGAACCGAATACCGTGTACCGTTATTATTGGAGCCGATAGAACCGGATCGAAACCGAAACGGGCGTCAGTTGTACATGCCGAGAACTTCAACGCGGGCCAACTCCACATAAGTACATAAATATGTACAAATTGTCGATCTTTTCTTTGTATGTACATTGTACAATGTACATACATACAAATTCAGTTCTTTCATATTTGCATTCGACTAGCGCCTAGCTCGAATCAGTATATTTATTCTTGCCACATACGGTCACACTGATCTCGAAATATATTAAATTTTTCTATTTTAACTCTTTGGAAGCATTCCATTTGCAATTAACAGAGATTAAGTCTGGGGAATGAACCACATAATACGGGGACTAACTGTGGCAGAGCTATGCTGCGTTTGCTTGGCCAGTCCGGGTACTGGTGTGGACACCAACTGGCTGAATATAAGCACCGACTCCAATAAAGCACAAGACGTTACTATTATGATAGAGGAGTCGACTGGCCGAGGGATGAAGCCCACTCTGGATCTACCTGAACACATATGTCCCTCTTTCTTGGCAGCGGCAATAATTGCTTTGAGTTTCAAGCGGCGATTGGAGCAGAGTCTAAAGCGCTTAAATGTGCAAACCACAACAGAAAAGACCCTCACAAACATTGGAAAAGTGAGCAGAGAGCGGCTTTTCGAGTGTTCCCTCTGCCCAAAGACCTTTACCACTAAGCACAACCTGGAGCGACACCAACGCACGCATACTGGCGAGCGACCCTTTGAATGTCTCCACTGCTCGAAGACCTTTGCTGTTAAGTGCTATATGGAGGTGCACCTGCACACGCAGTGCCCACAGTCTTATGCCCTGAGGAGCTCTCTAATGGCAAACCTGCCTACTCATACTGGTGAGCGGCCCTTCCAATGTTCGCAGTGCCAATGTTCGCAAGAAGCAATCTAAATCAACATCTACGTACCCATACTCTCGAGAGAAAGAAACACTTCGAGTTTTCCCACACAAACTTTCATATGCTGGCGAGCGACCTCACTCATTCCCAGAATGCTCAATGTGACTGACCTCAGTGCTCGAAATCCTTCCTCCAAAAAGACTCTCTGAACAGGCATATCGGTACGCATACTGGAAAGCGACCTTTGCAAGGTTCTTTTGCCAGCCATACGATCTAAAGAAACACTTTATGAGTTCCCAGAATTGTATGAGATTTCAAAAGTAGGTACTTTCATTTTATATTCATGTTTATTAAGAAGTTCTATGGAAGGATTTTTCAATCCTAACTTATTGACA
>JAEIFV010001970.1:0-10265 GCA_018904265.1 Lordiphosa collinella | reverse complement strand
AATCTGCGGGTCTTATTCTAATTGAAAGTAAATCTCCACTAAAAATAGAAAAGGAAAACGTATCTTTTGGTGTTTTACCTGCTTGAGCCCTTAATACATTTTCGAACCCAAGGTCAAACCTCATGTTTCCAAAACGGAACGGCGAGTTGTCTCTTTCTGTCTCTCTATCTGTCTATTGACAATGCAAATTTGTGTAGTTGAAAATGAACAGGTGTAGATTGGTATTACTCGGAGAGACGCTATATTGTTCTATTCGCTGGGTCTGAGGGATGCACAGTGGTGCAAGTTCCAAAAATTTTGGCAGAAACTCCAATTATTAAGGTATGTGCCCCAAATTTGGTTTGTACATATATTTTGGACCCCAAGATTCACTCGTTTTAGATCATTATTTTATATAGCTGCCATATAACCGATCCAGCTGATTTGCACCAAATTTGTTGATTTTTAAGAATTGAACTAAAATTTGGTACAGCATATTTTGGTAACGCGACACCAAATCTAGATCGATTTGCGGCACTAACTTTGTTGAGTATTAATAGCAATTGAACTAAAATTTGGTTTGTATACGTGTTTTTAGCTCCCTAGACGACTCACCAAATTTGGTTTAAAACACTATTTCACGTAGCTGCCATATAAACGATTGTTTCGACTTGCAGCTAACTTGATGTTTTTGTCGATTTTTAAAAGCGATTTTTCAGAAAAGAGGCCAAAAAGTGCAAGAAAAATTGATATCCTCGCATTATATACATATTGAAGGTTAATAGTTACGTTAATCCATGTCAATCCAACAAACTTTTGTTCCACGAAACACAACAAGTTTGCCGCTAGAATTGCTGAAAACATCACTTTAGAAAAACACATATAAGCAGAGACAAATCACATAAAACAAGAAATGCATAATAATACTTATAATATATACACCTTCAACTTTGTTTTCCATTTTGATTTACTTCAATATTCGACGTAGTTTTTATTTTATATAGATTTGAAATGTGCTCTTATTTGCATGGCACACAAATTAAAAGCTTGTGGTAAACGAACAGCTGACTTCCAGGGCTGCCTAAATTCGCAGTGTTTCACTTTCAATTGTACCATTATGATTTGTAACTGCCCTAGCTAATACGCTATTGGAAAAAAAAATTGATTTTGCATTACACTTAAAAAAAAATTGTGAATTTCTGCCAAAATTTTTGGCATTTGGGCCACGGCCCACTTTTTGTTTGGGAAACTTGATAAAACGTTGTCGGAAACGATTAAGAATATTATAGCTATTTTATGCCAAATGTTGAACATTTTCCTCTTGTGTTTTTGAATGGCAGCAATTCAAAGTTGATTTTTCATGAAATTGCTCAAAAATGGAAAAAAAGTCGAAACTAGGAAAGACACAGCTTCTAGAGATTAATTATATTTTTCGGCTAGACTAGATGTAAATAAAAAAATATAAAAGTAATTGTATTCGTTTTCATAAAAAATGGAAAAAATCAGTAATTTTGTTTTTGGCACTTAATGGGTGAAAAACATGTAATAATTTCTTTTAATTTGTACTATAACTGGAGGTATGCGCTTTTGCGCGATTTTGCTTTGGTTTTATTAAATCGCTTTTAAAAATGTTCCCCATTTGGCATCGAGCCAGTTTTAATTTTTTAAGTCAGCGAAAAGTATGCTTTCATTAAAACTCGGAATTTGGACCATGAAGCAAACTGTGAGCTCTTCCATGGTTAAAATGTATACTTTAGAGCAAGGTTACGGTTAAAAATACATACAAAAACAATTTTTTAATTATTATTTTTTTTTTTTTTTTTGTTTTAAAGAAATATGTGTCACCAACCTTTGGGACTCCGCAATCTTTTGATGACCTTTGTTGGAATATACCACTCGACACCAGTGATGCTTCTCAGGATTTTAGCATGTACAACCCTTATTTTTTTATTTAGGCGGGTTTTGGCAGCTATACCATATACCTGGACGCCGTACCTCCAGTTTGTGGTTGGCATTCAGGAGCCAGCCTTGCCGACTTGCTACGCAACTTTCTAGCTACTTCGGCGGTATGTTGATTTAAAGTAAGTCTCTTTTCCAAGGTCACTCCTAGGTACTTATGCCCCCATTTGTGCGGAAGGATCTCTACATGAAGGAAGACGCCAGGACTAATATCTCTTCTGAGAGTGTGAGTAACGCGGACCGGACTTACAGAGATATTCCATCTGCATGTCCAGTTCTCGAATTTCTTGAGGTACTCTTGGAGTGCGTCTGTTGCCAAATAGACACACTTGTCCCTTGCCATAACCGCAGTGTCGTCTGCAAAGGTGGCGATAAAAAGGTTCTTCGGGTCCTCGATAGGTATGTCACACGCTGTACGCTTGTCTGAGGTGAAAAAGGCTAACCAACGTTGGGCCTAGCACGCTGCCTTGAGGTACTCCTACTCGAATCCTCTTTTTCTGTCTCTCTCTCTCTGTATCTCTCTTTCTCTCTGTCTCTATCTCTCCCTGTCTCTCCCGCTCTGTCTGTCTCTCTCTCTCTCTCTCTCTCTGTATCTGTCTACTTGTCTCTCTCCATGTCTCTCTCTCTCTCTCTCTATGTCACTCTCTCTGTCTTTTTCTCTCCCTGTCTCTCACTCTCTCTCTTTCTCTATCTCTGTCTCTCTCTCTCTCTCTCTCTCTCTTCCTCTGTCTCTCTCTCTCTTTCTCTCTCAGTCCTCTCTCTCTCTTTGTCTTTATCCCTCTATCTCTTCCTCTCTCTCACTGAGTCTCAGTCTCTCTCTGTCTCTTTCTCTGTCTCTACTCTCTTGCTCTCTGCTCTCGTCTCTTGTCTCTTTCTCTTTTATCTGCTCTCTATGTCTCCCTCTGCGTCTCTCTCTATGTATCTCTCTCTATTTCTCTATCTGTCTGTCTCTCTCCATGCCTCCCATGGACATGGAGTCAGGGAGAGAGATACATCTCTCTACCTGTCTCTTTTTAGTCCTCATCGTGAATCTCTCGCAGAAGCTTGTGATCAAGAATTTTCGTACTCAATAGTTCGATAAGAGTAAAAAATTCTCGATCCAAGAACGAAAGTCTTGATCCAAGTATGAATGTTTGATCCCGTTTTTCTTGATCCAAGGGATGCAATTCTTGATCCATATCGGGTACTTGTGTAAAAAAATAAATGGGGAGTGGAATTTAGGGTGATTTCCGGGTGAGGGGTTTCCAACCACACCAACCCACCACCCCACCTCACTCCATTTATAGTAAATTATTTTTTATTTTTTTTTACTTACCTTTACTGCGACTCGAACTCGGGACCTCGAAAGACTTCACTTACAGACACCACAGCTTAGACAACAGCACCACATGTGGGATGCCTTAAGCATCGTTCAAATTTATATTATAAACTGACGGGGAGGGCTCTTCACTCGATTGTTTCCCCACACACCCCTCTCCAAAAAACAAACGATGCAA
The DNA here is from genome assembly GCA_018904265.1 of Lordiphosa collinella. NCBI lineage: Eukaryota > Metazoa > Arthropoda > Insecta > Diptera > Drosophilidae > Lordiphosa > Lordiphosa collinella. The sequence goes on along the minus strand of JAEIFV010001970.1, from coordinate 6,831 downwards.
TGAGAGTGGGTTCATCGCTATTCTCTCAAATGTGCTTGCTCTCCTCTCTCAGTCTCTTTTCCTCACCCTCCTCGCCTAAAAACATCAAACAGAACGAATTTAGCTGGATTTCAAGCGCGAAATTCTTAAAAATTCAAGAATGAATACATTTTTTTCAATAGCGTTCTTACTTATATTATTCGTTCTACTTTTTTCTGTGTGTATTTAAGTTAAACTTACTTTCTTCCTCCCTCTGATCAGCCGCCTTGAAGACCACTTCTTTTCCATTTTTGGTTGCATTTTAATCGTTGCAATAATTTAATAAGTTAAGTGCAATGTGCACAAATCTAAATATGCGACATCCATTCTAATCAACAAAACTGTAAACAAACACCGCTGTTGCTGCTGTCTAGCCACAATATTGTTCCTACCGAATACGATTCTGCCGTGCGTCAGCCGCAATTTATTGTGCGGCGAATTCAACAGCTGTCTGTCTCCCTCTCACCCATTTCGATCCCCAAAGAATAAAAACTGTTCTTAAAAACAGTGGTTAGAAATTGAAGGTGTCATCCTTGGCTAAGCTACGATTGCAGTTCGATAATTCAGCCACTTCTTAAAATCAAAAAAATTTTTTTCATTTACTTATTCATGTAAAATGTCATTTATAGGCTTATTTGACAGTTTAACAGTCTTAGCCCATTCATTATTCGATCATGGAATATCGGGAAGATCGCTAGTTCTTAGCTGATCTGAGCCTTCGGCGTCACTTGTGTAAAACCACTTCGTCACCATTGAAATTTTCGGTTCAGATTCCAATTAGAATTCAGCATGCCTTTTCTTGGCTTTGGTGAAGATTTTTTACCTGATAAACTCACAAAATTCACTTTTTTCTATTTAAATGACGCTGCCTGCTCAAAAATTAAATACTCGCCGCCAAATCAAACTTCCTTTTCGATATAAAAGCCCTTCGGCTTAAGCTGGTATTCAAAAGACCAGCGAGTAATGGGTAAAGTTTTTCCTTAAAGTTCGATCTTAAAAAAAAATAATCTTGCTCGTAATAAATTATGTTTTGAAAAAAGTGTTATAACTTATAAGACTTAATTGAAAAATTCCTTCTTTGCATTTTTTGTGTGTATTTTGTTGGCATTTCATGGTCCTGATGGTCCCAGCGGACAAAAGTTTTCCGCGTCTTCGTCAGCGGCTTTGTCATCATGGCCAAGTGTAAAATGTTGACTGCAATTTCTTGCGGCTGGCGTAATAAATAAAGTTTTAATTGCCATAACTTTTGATATAATGACAGTCCAGTCAGAAGCATAGATTATAATTTTAGATAAATGCTTGGCTCGTTTTTCAATTAAATATTTGTGTGTGTAGGTCAATTGGCAGGGCCATGAGCACATGGCCAAATCCAAAGTAAAGTCTCATCATAAATGCCAGTCACAGTTAGCCGAAGTTGTGGTCTAGACGAAGGCGCAGGAGACGGAGGAGAGTAATTAGGCGACAAGAGTTGAGTTATTAAGCCGAAAGTTACCTACGTGACATTGACGCATTAATCGAGGGGCGAAAAATTTAAGAAAATCAATTTATGCCTCGAAATTTCCAATTTCCACAGAGGGAACCCACCAGCGTATGGATTTGTGGCGTGAAATTTACCGAATTAAATTCCAATACTTACACGCACACTCTCTCACACACACACACACATACAGACACACACTCGTCCTTCGTGGCATCGTTTGTTTTTTGGCTACGTTGTTGTCGTTCAATTTGAATGCCTTTCCCTTCTAATTTCCTTTATCGAATTTACGATTTGTTGGTCATGTCATCAACTCGAAGACGACGGCGGCAGGCATAAGGAATGGCAGGAAAGGCAGGAGTGGAAGGAATGGATATATGGGGTTTAGATGAGGATTTGGTTGTTCGATTTGCTGTTGTTGTGGGTTCTGTGCATCAATCTTTGATTTGCAAATTATTTTTGCATTCCGCACACACGATTTGTGATTTTATAGTTTCAAGGGCCCAAAACAAAACAAAAGCAAACAAATAAAAGCTTTAAAAAAAATAGGCAAAATTGTTGCATAAATCTAGGCGCCTGTCTAAAGGGATGTAGGCAAGGGAAATACTGTTTGGTGACCTGTTTAAAAATTTAATATATTTGAAATGGGAGAGCATTGATCTTAAAAAAAGGGTTTTCCCGTATGGATGTTCTCGCTTCAAGCACATTTGTTAAACAGTTTTAAGTTTATTTTGTTTTGTTTTCAAAAAAATTTTCTTAACCAAAGGTTTTATATGAGAGGGGGATGTACATGTTATTTTTGAGCCTGGCATATATGTATGTGTTGTTGTGTAGCAGCCCTATGTCCTGTATGAAGGTCAGGATTTTCGTGCTTATCTTATTGGGGTGAAAGCTGAATTCCCCAAATCTGTTGAATCTGCGCCCAGCTAGAGCGTCGCCTTGCGCAGTGTGCTTCTCATCACTGAATCTGCATAATTGGGTGTTTGTTATTCCCAGCTTGTACAGGTGATCGCTGCAATCTGCAGTGGCCCATGTAGAGCCATAAACAGGATACTGAGGGAATTCTTTTCTTGTTGGGTCAATTTCTGGGACCTTTTGAGGATGTGGTTCGCTATTAATGCTTTTGCTTGTCTCATGCCCCTGGTGCTTACCCAGGGGGCTGTTCTAAGCGTAAGAGATTCCTTTCTAAGAAGTTCCTTAATGGAGTGTTGGCCTATGCCACAATAGACTTCTGGTCCTACCATTGCGGTGGCTGCACCCTTTCGTGCCGGGGATATTGTTGTGCCCCGGTATCCAGCGTCGGGACAGGTTGTTTATGCGGCCTAGTTGGTCCAATGTATTCTTTGTCTCTAAAACGAGCTTTGAGGTGAACTCATTACTGCTAAGTGCATTGAGCGATGCTTGACTATCTATATTAAGGTCTGCGAATCGGGAGATGGCACATACCTTTTCGTTACAGGTACTGCAACCCCCAAGTCCAGTGTCTTTGGACCCGTCTGTATTCCTCTGAATTGTGTGTGGTTGTGATTTATGAGTTTCTTTTAGTAAGATCCATTCTCTCTTTGTTACTTTTGTAGACAGTGAAATACTGTCTATATCACCATTTCATCTCTGGTTGAAGCATTATATGAGTTTCCTTCTCCAGCTTCCCAGAGTCCCGTAGGCTTATTATGTGGTTCCTACCCTCCTTCTGCTGTCAGTCTAAGCAGTGTTGCTTTTATACCCGTTACTCATTAGTAAAGGTTTTATGAAGTCGTGCAAATGTATTTCTTCTTCTTCTTCCTTCTTTGGCCATCACAACCGCTTTACGGTCTCGGCCGCTGCCACTAATGCCCGCCACTGCCTCTGTCCCAGTGACATTCCACCAGAAGGACTCCAGTTTCGCAATGTCTCCTGCACCCTGGTCACGCCATCTCCTCTTTGGTCGACAAGGCGGGGGAGTGCCTCCCAACTCTATCGCATGCCGATTGTACACACCTTTGCTGGAGCATTATCATCCATACGGGTAACATGTCCTATCCAGCGCAACCGCTGTTGTTTTATGCGCTTGACTAGGTCAGTGTCCCCATAGAGCTCATACAGTTCGCGATTCGTTCGGATGCGAAATTCGCCGCCAACGTTTAGAGGTCCATAAATCCTCCGAAGAACTTTTCTCTCGAACACGCCAATTGCCGCCTCATCCTCTTTTGTCATTGTCCATGCTTCTGCGCCGTATAGCAGGACTGGGATGATAAGCGACTTGTATAGCGCAATTTCGTTTCGAGAGAGGTCTCTGTCTTGAACTCCTTATTGAGCCCGTAATAACATCGGTTTGCAAGAGTAATTCTTCTTCTGATTTCCAGACTGGTGTTGTTGTCGCTGGTTTATCGTCGTTCCGAGGTAGACAAATTCCTTAACAACTTGAAGTTGTAGTCTCCCATTACCAACAGATTGTCCAAGCGTAGACTCACTGCGCGTTGATTGTAGGTACTTCGTCTTATCCTCATTTACCGCTAAGCCCATAAGTTTTGACTGCTTCTCTATCTCTGAGAACGCCTGTTGTACCACAGATTCGCTTTTGCCGTTGATGTCAATATCATCGGCATATGCAAAAAACGCATCTTATCTTTGGTAAAGATGGTGCCCGTTCTGTTAGCATTTGGGCACTGGCGCAGTATGTACTCCATCAGTAGATTAAAGAAGTCGCACGATAAGGTATCACCCTGCCCTAAAACCTCTTTTGGTATCGAAAGGCTCGGAGCGGTCTTTACCTATTTTGACGGAGCTTTGTGTGCTTCTCAACGTCATCATGCAAAGTCGAAATAACTTTGCTGGAATACCAAAGGTAGACAGGGCTTCAAAGAATTTTGACCTTATCGGCGTCAAAGGCGGCTTTGTAGTCAACAAAAAAGGTGGTGGATTGTCGATACATCTCTCTTGGGTCTTCTCCAGGATTTGTCGCAATGTGAATATCTGGTCCGTGGTGGATTTGCCGGTCTAAAGCCACACTGATAAGGTTCAATCAGTTCACTTATTCTCGGCTTTAAACGTTCACATAGGATGCATGATAGAACCTTATATGCGATGGGAAGGAGAACCGAGTAATTGGCGCAAACCGCAGGGTCTCTTTTTAAATATTGGACAGAGTACACTTAGGTTCCAATCTTCGGGCATGCTTTCTTTGGACCATACTCTGCATAGGAGTTGGCACAAGCTCTCACCGCCAGCCTTGAACAATTCAGCAGGCAGCTCATCAGCGTCACAGATCAGTCATTTTTTACGCCTGCATATGGCTAACAAGACTTCATTATGGTCCGGCGGATCTATCTCTATGTTATCGATTGGTGGGTGTCTTCTTCCCCAGAGGCGGCATTGTGTTCGTCATCACCCCCAGCAGGTTAGAGAAATAGCTTCTCCATTTGTCTAGTGCGCACTTCCGGATTTCTGACCAGATTTCCGTGCTCTCCTTCCAAGGGGTGTGACTCTGGGCTTAAACCTTTGGTTAGTTGCTAATCTTTTGGTAGAATTTTTTCGAGTCTCACTCCTTCCGAACAGCACTTCGACTTCCCTCCCTCATGCGCTTTCTCCTGCTCATTTTTCTTCCTTCTGAAAAGGCGCTTCTCCTCTCTCCTTTTCTCCCGGTATCTCATTAAAGAAGGAAGCATCTCCGACCCATAAAGTATATATTCTTGATCAGTATCAACAGCCGAGAGTATATAGTCATGTCCGTCTGTCTGTATGAACACTCAGATCTCAGCTAGAAGAGCTCGAGCGACCAAATTTGGTATGTGACTCCCAATTGTCCCCACGCAGATCAAGTTTACTTTACATTTCAGCTACGCCCCCTCCCGCCCCACAATAGAAAATGTTGAATAACTCCTACAATTTTGAAGATATCAAGCTTATATTTTGCAGTGTAGTGGAGCCCAATATCTACAATCTCTGAATCATTAAGATCGGATAATAAATGGCAGAGTTATAAAGGTTATAAAAACTTTGCATACTTTTTGGCGCAACATGCACTTTTTTGCTCACATAATGTTGAAATGGTCACATTAATGTTAATGCTCTGTTAATTAACACAGGGGAAAGGCTATTAAACACTAATTTCCCTGTTAACGAATTATCGAAGTCATTGGGACCGACCTTAACTTCAGGCAGATGGTATGATGGAGTGGTGTTAACTCCATCAAAACTTCTATGGCCGCTGTAGGGCAGGCATTTGCATGCCAGCCTTTGCAGCTTTTGCAGATTTGCTCTATCTTCCCCTACGACAGCTCCATAGAGGTGACATCGGTACCACTACCGCTGGTATAACGGAGTATGTGTGGTGCCGTGCCCCACATTTTTCCGGCTACACACAAAAAATCTGGTGGGTAGAATTAACCTTGCTAACAGTAAATTTTTTCCAATTTTCTATGCATGTGTTTTGTTGTTGTTGTTTGGTAACTGTACACAAGTAATCTTCCGAAGATATTGTAAGTTTCACTTATTTTATGTTGTCTCTTATATTGTTGTTACAATTAACAACTAGTATCTAGTAATTCTTTCAGCTACAAATTTTTTTACACTATATTTTGTTATTGTAAAAAAAGTTACAGTTGTTTCAGTAAATTTACCATAGAAATGTTATCCCCTAACGTTACTTGATCTGACGTGGCCAAGTCTTCCTTTTTAAGCTTATTTTGAGTTACAGTACTGTACACAAATAGTCATCTTACTAATTTTTCGGCATTATTACAGTAATAATAGTAAAGTGTAACAGTAAAAATAGTAACAATTTGGTTGCTGCCGTATATGTTGGTTTTTGCTCTTGTGCTGCCTTGGAATTCCCAAACAGTCAAGGCAATTGTTGGCATGGAATACCCTCTGCCGACTGTAGCCGAAGATGTGTAGTCTTGTCTTAAAAGTTATGAACAAAGTAACGTATTATTAGAGGAAAATGTTCTCTCATTGATTTTCAAAAATATCACTAAAACAGATAAGAAAGTAACTAAAATAGTTAATTACTATTTTTGTACTTTACAGTAAAAAGTTTACATACTATTTGTATGGTAACTTGACAGCTAAATAGTATTCCGATACTTAACAGTAGTTTTTCGGTATATTTTCAAAACGTCGTTTTATTTTTGCTGGTAAATGTACTGCGAGTTAAGAAAATCTACTTACTGTAAACATCTGTATATATTACAAATTTGCATTTCAAAACGATATTTCGGTCGATTTACTATGTGTAATACGTAAAGGTTTGGTGTTAGTTAATGTACAAATTGGTTAATTTAACCGACTTTGTGGGTTGGCGCATTTCTAAGCTACGATATTAGGCTAAATTTACCCACAAATTTTTGTGTGGATGT
>JAEIFV010001969.1:0-10265 GCA_018904265.1 Lordiphosa collinella | reverse complement strand
AGATATTTAAAAATTTTTTAATTGCAATGCAAAACCAAATTTTTTCCAATAGAGTATTGCCTAGTGCACTTAAAAATCATAGTGGTACAGTTGAAAGTGAAACACTGCGAATTTAGGCAGCCCTGGAAGATCATTTACCACAAGCTTTGACTTTGTTTGTTTTGCAAATAAAACAAAAACTACATCGAATATTGAAATAAATCAAAAAAGAAAACAAAGTTGAAGGTGTATATATTATAAGTGTTATCATGCATTTTTTGTTTTTCGTAATTTTTCTTTGTTTATATGTGTTTTTGTAAAGTGATGTTTTCTGCAATTCTAGCCGCAAACTTGTTGTGTTTTGTGGAACAGAAGTATGTTGGTAACTACTAACACTATATTATTCTTCAATATGTATATAATGCGAGGGTATCAATCTTTTTTGCACCTTTTTGCCCCTTTTGTGAAAAATCGCTCTTAAGAATCGTCAAAAACATCAAATTAGCTGCAAGTCGAAAAAAATGGTTTATAATATATTTAAAAAAATTTGGTAAAATAAAAAAAAGGAGACGTCTAGGGGCTACAAACACGTAACAAACCAAATTTAAGTTCAATTGCTTAAAATCAAAAAAAGTTGATGCAAGTCGGCCGGATCGGTCGGTTAAATATATAAATGAATCTGCAATGGAAGTCGCCTTGGGCACCCAAAATATGAGTAAAAAAATAAAAATTTTATAACTTAAAAATCAGAATGCTAAAAAAAAAAGTTGGTTCAAATCGGAAAAAAAATTATTTACAAAATTAGTTAAATAAATAAAAAAATTAAAATAGGGACACAGAATATGTTAAACCAAATTTGGAGCTTACCAAAATAAAAACATTAGTAAAAATAAATACCAAAAATATTCCGCCAAAATTTTAATGGACACTGTACGCCGGGTAAATAATAAAAAAATCGTTTTGATATCTGCGCTCTCTCCATGAAATCATCTGTATAGTCATTATCATGAAAATTATAATTTGTAACTTTTTCTATAAGCTTCATAAAGAGGTTTTTCTCAAAAACACAATAGGTCACCTTTCAAGTTAGTTGCCAGGAAAATTCTTGTCAGACATTACAGTTAGGATTCGGCGTTAAGCTGACCAAACTTAATGCACATGCCCAAGAGATTAGGCTGTTTAAGCTAATCTCTATCTAACTTAAAAATTGCTTTGTTGGCACGATTATTTCTAACTTAAGCTGACAGAAGCTCTGCTTGAATGAACTTGGGCTTTTCTGAAACTATTAAATTATTTGTAAACAAAAAGCAAGAAATATTAGTGGGAAATTAACTTGAGTCGCATTTTGGTTCCGCTTTTGGTACCGCTTTTGGTACATACTAAAACTTATGTTCCGAATACAGATTCAAATAAATTACCCGATCTTATAGACTTTGCTATAACAAGCAGAGAATAGAATATCCTCGGAGACTGACATCACACAAGACAAACTGGGTGAAATACAGTCACATCGAGCTGAGCCCAACCATAAACAGCGAAAAAGACATTGACAATAATTCAGTTCAAGCCCTCACCTCGATCATTACTGCCGCTGCTCATCACTCAAACCCCCACACGACAACAACAGCACCTCAGCAAGATCGTAAATTAACAAACAGTTACATTGACCGGCTGGTCTCTGATAAGCGGCGTGCAAGAAGAGAATGGCAAAGCTTTAGAGAGCCTGTCGCAAAAGCACCAAATTTATCATATGGAGGGCACGCGCCAGCATAAAGCCACCTGCAAAAGTAGACACGCCTCTAAGAGATCAGTCAGGAAGATGGGCCCGCAGCGACGAAGAAAATGCAACTGTCTTTGCACTTCACCTTAGAATTGTTTTCCAGCCAAATCCTTCAACCAATGGCTATGAACTTCTTGGTTCCGACCGCCCCACACAGACTGACCCAATCAAAGTTCATTCGCTAGAAATAAAAAATGCTATCGGAGAGCTAAATCCCAGAAAAGCACCTGGACATGACCTAATTACTAATAACTTCCAAGTCCCGCCATTATACTTATATATCTCAAGACTTTTCAATGATATTTTCCAACTTAGTGGAGGAGGTCAATAATCATAATGATTCAGAGACCAGGAAAAGATAAAACACAAGCGTCATCATACAGACCCATTAGTCTGCTACCTTGCCTGTCAAAACTATTTGAGAAGATCTTACTCCGTAAAATTGATGCCCATGCACAAAATATCATTCCCCCACATCAATTTGCGTTCAGAGCAAAAGCACGGAACCATTGAGGAAGTCTACCGTTTAACTTCAGACATTCGGACCGAGTTTGAGCACCGCGAAAACTGCTCTGCAATTTTCTTAGATGTTGCCCAAGCATTTGACTGCGTTTGGTTGGATGGTCTTATATTCAAGATAAGAACAATGCTTCCCCCAAATACTCACAGTCTTAGAAAGTTACGTCAGTAACAGAGTATTTACAGTTCGTCAAAATGAGTACACAACGGAAGAGTTCGCTATAGGAGCCGGAGTGCCGGAGGTTAGCGTACTCGGTCCTCTCCTATATGTAATGTACACTGCCGACATACCAACAGACCCTCAACTTAAAATAAGTACTTTTGCGAATGATACGGCAATATTAAGCAGATCACGATGTCCAATTATCGCAACAAGTCTCTTGGCAAGCCACCTAGCTAAAGTGGAAGAGTGGCTGGCAAACTGGCGCATAAAAATCAACGAGCAAAAGAGTAAACATGTGACGTTCACACTTAAAAGAAGCACCTGTCCCCAGCTATCCTTAAATGCAAACGATGTTGTATACCTAGGTGTGCACCTCGATAGAAGGCTCACATGGCGCAAACACATAGAGTCAAAAAACTTCAAATCAAGCTAAAGGCCAACAGCCTTCTGTGGCTAATCAACTCCCGTTCCCCTCTAAAAAATATAAAGTCCTACTGTACAAAAGCATCATAAAGCCTGTCTGGACGTATGGCTCGCAGTTATGGGGAAATGCGTGTGCGACCTCTAAAGATCACAATCAAAAATTCTTAGAATCATCACTGGAGCGCCATGGTACATTCGCAATGAGTGTATCCACAACGACCTCAGCATCCCATTGGTCGAAACTGAAATAGAGCAACCTAAACAAAAATATTCTGAGAAGCTTCTTACCCACCCAAACCAACTGGCAAAATCTCTTTCCATGCTAGCAACGAATTCTCGTCTCCGGAGATATGACCTATCAACCCAGCAACTGACTTGAATGGCCGCAGAACACAAACTATCTCCAACAGGGGAAGGTTTATAAAATAATTTCTAGATTAAGATCTGAAAAATTATTGCTAGTCTCATTAAGAGAAGATCCAATAAACTAAAAATAAGCTTAAAAAAAATAGGGGAAAGCTAACTTCGGCTCGGCCGAAGTTTTGTATACCCTTGCAGCTTCCATTGAAAACAAAAAAAGTTTTTCTAACTAAGACTACTTTTTGGACCTTACTTTTCTATGGGATCTATACTATATAGATAACTGATTTGGACCAAACTTGGTGAAATCATGGAAAAGTATAATACACTGTTAATTACGAAATTTGGAAGCGATCCCATTTAAAACTAAAAAGTTTTTCTCACTATAACTTTTTATTCGACCGATCATTCATACTGCAGCTATATGCTATAGTCATCCGATTTTGATAAAACTTTGTTGAAATGTGTTAAAGTAAATTAAATAGAAATATGCCAATGATAAGGACGTTTTCATTAAACACAAAAAAGTTTTTCTCACAAGAACTAGTTTTTCGACCGATCGTTCCTATGGGAGCTATATGCTATAGTCATCCGATTTCGACCAAACTTAGTGAAATCAAGGGAGAGGATAGGAAACTAAGAAATACGTACTTTGGAGGCGTTCCCATTAAAAACAAAAAAGTTTTTCTCACTAAGACTAGTTTTTCGACCGATCGTTCCTATGACAGCTATTTGCTATAGTCATCCGATCCGGCCGGTTCCGACAAATGTGCAGCGTATTTGTACCAAAAGACTTCGTGCAAAGTTTGGCGAGGATGGCTTTAAAACTGACGTAGGAGATAGCATAGAAACAGACGGACAGACGGACGGACAGACGGACAGGGCTAAATCGACTCGGCTGTTGATGCTGATCAAGAATATATATACTTTATGTAGTCGGAGATGCTTCCTTCTACGCGTTACAAACATCCGGACAATTTTATAATAACCTCTGTAAGGGTATAAAAATAAAGATTTGTGATTAGCACACGAAACTCATCTAGATTCACCACCATCCCTTTAATATACTGAAAAAGGCTAATTCTGTTGCCTTGATTTGTCTGTACGATAATTCTGCTTTATTGGCCTTTTCATTAACAGAGAACTCTAGCTTTAATCTAGCTCTATAGAGGAATGGCCAAATTACTAGAATGGTGAGTACAAACTTCCACGCAGTTCCACAACCCTTCGCCAGTGATGGGGCTTAAATCTAGGGGTCAAAAAATCGCTAGTACCCAGTATTTGAAGAAATATAATAAATTAGAAACAAAATTATAATCTTTCAATTTAGCATTCTTTTTGAGCCGATTTATTACCCCCCAAAATGTAATAATTTGAATATGTTTCAACAGTGCGCCCATTTTCCCACACATTATATCAGCATTCCTCTGAGTACTTCCCCAAACTAATGTTACGAAATACGTAATTGAGGCGAATCGGATAAATTACATTGCCGCTGACTAACTTTCACCATGTAAATTGCTCTGCTGGGGGGTCAGGCACCATATAAGAGAGGAACTACCAGCTACCCTCTACCCCTAAGTGGGCAAAGCTTTTACTACGTCGCACTCAAAATCAAATTCATTAAAATTGCGCTGACATCGAAGCTTTCGTACTGCAGTACTAGTTCAGCCCACACGTGCTTAGTAGTAACCTTAGCTAGTTGTAGATTTGGATTCGCTTTGCTAGTCAGTCGCAAAGTGGCAGCTTATCGCCGACGATGTCATTGTCATAAATCTCGCTAGGGCGTTAACGATAGTAGCTGGGTCTAATTTGAACTGCCGCCAGTCGAGTAGCTATAGCCATCGAGCTCACAGCATGTACGCTTCGAAAACGCTAGTGGCCCTAATCCTGGCCTGGCTGAGTACTCTCTGCCTGCTGCCAGTGGAGACGCAGTGCGACAGTGACTCTTACTACGAGAAATATTATGCGGCGCGTCGGTTTGTGCCACTCAAGCGAAATGCCCCGCTAAGGTTTAACTTTACGTTGACCATACCAGAAACTCTGCGACTGGCTACGCATGAACAACCTGCTCTAGTGGGTAATCTGCCTGTATTAGGTGCCTGGCAAGGAGATCGCGCTGTTTTGTTGAATCGCACTTCGGTTTACAATGTGTGGACGGGTACTTTGGACATACCTCAGAACAGTAGCGTGGAATATCGCTACTTTGCCGCAGCTGTGGGTCAGAGCGGCAGGGTGCAGATTCGTCGCTGGGAGTCACATGTCCTGCCCAGGACCTTTAATACGACCAAGTTGCCAGGCAATCGCAGTGATGAGTTTGGTCTGATCGAGGGACATCAAGAGCTGACACGAGGCTGGCTACAAAACTCGGGACAAATAGTGCAGTTCAAGGTATTCGGTCAGGCTGTGCATTTGGAGGAGGAACAGCCAGAGAACCAGCAGCTACGCTTGCGCTTACAACCCGTGCATCCGGCTACCCTATCTCCCATTCTAAGCTCTAATCGCGCCCAAGTGGAATTTGTACGCATGGCGTATGGAGACAGTAAACTCCGACCACAAACCGAGTATGGAGTAACCTATGGCAATCAGGATATACTCATGTTTCATGTGTCAGTGGAACAAATGGAGCAGGTGGCCTACCACGTAGCGGTCTATGCTGAACAGCCACAGGAAAATGTGGTGCGGCTGCTGGGCTATGCACATTTACCACCCACCAGCCTCAATGGTACCGAGGGTCAACTCAATCTCCAGCTAATCTCGCCAGTTTGGCAACGAGTGGTGGGATACGTACACCTGGAGTACCTTGTAATTCGACCCATGACGATGACCAATGCCAGTTTTGATTTTCGCACCAGCTTTGTCAACTATTGGCGCTCGAACTGGACCGATCTGGAGATAGGACATCGTGGCTTAGGCAAAAGCCTTACGCTCAGCACAAACGCTGCTCCTCTCATCGAGAATACTGTAGGATCTATGCTGGCCTCCGCCGAGCTAGGCGCAGATATGATTGAGTTTGACGTTCATTTGACCAGTGACCTGGTGCCTATCATACATCACGACTATTTCATACGCGTGTGCATTGACTCCAAGACGCCCACAAGCAAAGCCGATCTCACGGAAGTTCTACTTAAGGATATAACCTATGATCAACTGAAGGAGCTGAAGACCTACCAGTTGGTGGGTAACAAAATTGTGGAGTACCAGGCTCATAATAATGTCGAACTGGTGGATCAGCGCCTCTTTCCCACACTACAGGACTTTTTCGAGCGCGTCCCTTTGAGTGTGGGCTTCGACATTGAGATCAAATGGCCGCAACTGAAGGCGGATGGTTCCTATGAGAGTGAGCAGACTATAGATAAAAATCTCTTCGTAGATCGCATATTGGAAACTATACACCAATTTGGTTGTGGTCGCCTCAATATAATCAAAAGTTTTGATGCCGATCTATGCACCTTGCTGCGCTTCAAACAGAATATGTATCCGGTGTTATTCCTGACCAGCAGCAAGGAGCATGCATTTGCCGATCCACGTGCCGGCACTGTGGAGCAGAGTATTAACTTTGCACAAGCCTTCAATCTAGCTGGTGTTGTGCCCAATGCGGTGTTCATTAAAGCGGATCCCAGTTTAGTTCAGCGTGCCAAAGATCAAGTACCTTTAATACTACTCTGGGGTGCAGATCTTAAGGATCGAGAGTCAATTGACTGGTTTATCAAGCAGGGTCCTACCGGGGTGGTCTATGATCGCTTGGACTTGTGGCTGCCGACCCAGAGGACGAGCGCATTTGCGTCCGAGCAAGATTTGCCCGAATTCTTCCAATTGCAGTGTGTACCCAAAGCCAAGGAGCGTGTGGTTAATGCCACCATCGAGAGCATCTTAAGTAATGTCAACTTTTTATAATTTAAAAAAATTTTTACCTGATATTTATACCAAGCAAATAAACGAAGTCTCAAACAAAGAAATTAATAACGAAATGGCGAAGTTACATTTTTTAAGATCCCTAAAAGATTAGTTTCAAAACCTTTTCCCGAAGATTACCTTCAGTTTCTGTTCCCAAGAAATTCCGGAGAGGGGAGGAGGGAGATAGAAAATAGATTTTCCTTCCATATAATATATATACCCCTTAACCACCACAGTTTTATAGATAGAAGGTTCGTACCTTCTAAACATATTTAGTAATCAAGCGAATCGAAGAGCTGTTGATACTGCGCAACAATCTCAATCACGGGGCAATAAACAAGGCCAGGTTAAAATCTGCAGGAACGCAGGAGCGAAGGGCAATCGATGCCAGCATTTGGCAAAGTACAGAGATCTGCTGAGTCAGTGTGGCAGCAGAAGCTCTGCGAAAGGGGGACGACAGGCTGAAAGGCCGACACAGCGGCGAAAAATAGTACCAAACAGTTCCAATAATAGCGAAATTTTCAAAAAATATTTTTGAGTTTTAATTAAAGTTTCTGTCAGCCGGCTCAATGGTTAATTATAATTCAATAATCCACACAAATCAACCAAGATTTTTGCTCTTATGGGCAGCAGTCGTTGCTTGGACGGAACTGTTTTAAGGGACTCCCGGCGCCTCTCAACAGAAAACTTTTAATGCGGTCAAACCATCAAGTCACCTGCAAATACCTATTGGTGGTTTCGAAAATTTTCCTTAAGTCGCTTCTTCCTTAGTCTAGTATTTTGCATGAATATATACATTCAGGGTGTTTTTTCTTGAACCTTTAGTACTGAGAACGTTCGAATTTTGCTTTAGCTGTCAAATTTCATATAAAACGAGAAAGCAAAGCTAACTTCGTCTGTGTAATTTAAATACACTTTTGTGACCACTGACAGTTGTGACAATGACTTAATATTGAAAAGCTTTTTGTCTTGTGTTATCGGGATATTAAATAAAAAAATTGTATGGCACCAGAATGACCATCCGATTTTCGCGGTTCTGACATATGTGCAGCGTGCAGCTAAAAGATGAATGTGTGCAAAATTTCAGCCCGATAACTTCAAAACTGAGGGACTAGTTGGCGTAGAAACAGACAGACGGACGGATAAAGCTCAATCGACTCAGCTCGACATGCTGATCAAGAATATATATACCTTATGAGGTTGGAGATGATTCCTTCTATGCTCCAACTTGAAATTAATTTTTATTACTTAAAGAAATTTTTCCTTGCCTGATTTTGTTGTTTGAAACTCAGAAACAAAGCAACCCACCCGACAATCGACCTCGAGAACGGATCCGTTTTCGACTTTTTCTCTTACAATACTATCGAGAACGCGTTCCGTTTTCGGTCCAAAAAAGAATTACCAGTCGCTCAGTTTGTGGCAGCAAAACGTAAGTTCTTGATACACGTTTTCGACCTTTTTCGACACTTTCTCGATAGCGAAAACGGGTCAAAAACGGATCGAGTATTGAATCTTTTTCATTTGAGACCCGCATCTCTAAAGAAAAACGGATTTCGAATTTAAGAGAAACTATCGTGTCCTTTTGAACCCCGCATCTCTAACATAAAGCGGACTTCGATTTTTAGAGAAACTTACGTAATTCTCGTACGAGTAGGTCCGGAAACATACGAGAAATTGTCGGGGGGTACACTGAAGTATTTTTGAAAAATGTCACCAGAGCTGGCTCGGCTGTTGTGCGTGGTGTGCATTCTGCAGTCGAAGCGTATTCTTTTGGGCCTCCTTCACGGGAAAAAGAAATATTTAGTAAATTTCTTGAAGGAAAATTCAAACGTTCTCAGTACTCACATTTAACATATAAATTTAAATTGTTGTATCTGTGTGTAGCTAGTATAGATGTTCCCATTAAACTCGAATCCGAATTCTACCTGTTGCCTCTAGTTTAACAATTTAATGGTCCGGTTCATATTTTGGTCTTACCAAAACATCAATTTTATTGCAATGAGAAATATAAATAACACAAGGCTACAAAATTAGACTTTTTCCAGTGTATCGAAAGGTTGGTGGTGATTCGAGATAATTTTTTAGTTCTAATCACGAATCTGCTTTCGGAAATGGACCATCACGTCTTGATTTTTGGTAATTTGAGTTTGAAGTTGCTTAAAATGACTTTTTTGGCCCTTCTTAGACACGTTTTATGGGAAATCTATACTATTGTTTTAACTGTCTTTGACATTACAGTATTGTATTACTCTTTAGCTTTAAATTGAACTACGCCAAACAGTTCTGCGATTTTCTAAAGCAAAGATATACCACTTTGATTTCAAGTGCTTAAAACTATTAAATTGTCTTCTGCCAACATAGTTAACTAGGAATTTTTATTAAATTCTTATGAAAATTTTTTAACCAAATCCATTGCATACCAAGGGGCGGTTCAAAACATGATCATTTGTTTGGACATGTATTCAAACTGGTATATCTTAACTTAAGAAACTCGTAGAATTACTTGAAATAGTTTTTTTTAATTTAAGAAATAGTACTTTAAGATAATGACTAAGTGAGCCAAATCAAACGAAAAGAAACTCCACAAAACGTTCATAAAAAGAGTCAAAATATGCATTTTTAGCAACTTTTAGCTCACATTACCAACAATCCAGACGTGATGGACATTTTCAGAAACAGATTCGTGTTCAGCACACAAAAACTTACTGGACCTGGTTTCCTAGTGTTATTAAAGTGGCAATAGAAGTGTTAAGCTCCATTTACACGATCTGACCGCTCAGCTGAGGTTTCTTTAATGTCATATCAATTTTAGCCGATTTAGATAGAGCCAAAAATGTTTCAAAGAATACAGATGTTATGAACCAAGATGCGAACCAAAACCTCAAGTTTGACAAATTAAGGAACCGGTCCTCGAACCGAAGCATATACTTTGCGATAAGTTTGAACCTCCTGACCGAACCTACTGCAATTACACCGTAAATAATTCTAAGCAATGATTCTTATAAGGGTCACACTGGCCTTGAATAAACTTCTTTTGAAGAATCAGAAAGCATGCTAAAAAACATTTCACATCTACTTTAAAAGAAACTAGTAGGGATTCAGGCAGAGAAAAACAGCTCACCGCCGAACCCGAACGGCAGTTTG
>JAEIFV010001968.1:0-10277 GCA_018904265.1 Lordiphosa collinella | reverse complement strand
TTTTATGATAGTCAAAGTGGTTGTTATTAGGGATGTCGAAAATAATATCGTTGTATAAAAATATCGATATTATATCGATATTTTCATATTTATAAAGGAAGCAAACCCCTTTAAATGCATACAAGAAATCTTAGCTTGTCTGCCATGAGCAGAAAAACATTGCAGGGCCAACCAAGTAAAGAGTAACAATTTGGGAAACCTTCAAGCTCAATTGCATACCTTTCGGCTGGGCTAAAGTCAGAGCTAAAAACAAGAAAGAAAGTCGGTCAAGCCCGACTATAACATACTCTGTACTTGTGAAGTGATGCCCATCACCGTTGCCACCGGTGCTGCCATAATTGTTTGATTTCATTATAACTCGACAACCGTTCATCCGATCTCTACCATTCCTTTGGCGGATCGATTATTATCCTAATTACTAAATGTGTCCAGAAGGAACGAATCTTCATCTATAAAACTGTGGAAGATATGACGTTTTTTTCCAATTTGCGGGGGACGGAGAGGCGTGTCAAAAATTAAAAAATAAACTTGATCTGCCTGAAAGTATAAAGAAGCATAAGTCCCATACATGTCAAACCTCTATCTCTTACCATCTCTGAGATCTGTGCGTTCATACGGACAGACAGACGGACAGACGGAGGCTTTTGCACAAACTTATTATACTCTATGTACCTTTGGTACAGAGTATAATAAAATTAATTGGTATCTTGCGTTTCTACAATTCTTAGGCTTCAGCTCGCCGCCCAGCTTAAATAAATAGGTATTTGCAAGCGTTTGAAGCTTACTGAAGAGATGTTTTTGCCAGGAGGCCGTCGAAACAGTATACTGACATATATGTCTGAGTTATCAAAGCTGCTGTCCATAGGTATTAAATCTTTGTTGATTATTGAACTATAACACAGTTCAACAAATATTGGGTCCTTGCGGGCCGAGGAATGAAATTGATACCATTCGATGGAGGTTATGAAGCTGAACACAAGTCAGTTTTCAGAATTTATCTAGCACGTCAAGTCTTTGAGAAATCAATGGTCAAAGTTGTTAAAAAGTGTGTTAAGTGGCACTTTTCAAAAATTGATAAAAAGGCCATCTTGAACCGAATGAAGCGCTTGAAAATTTAGATGCATAGAGGAAACCTTAAACTTTCGACGGCAATAAACCAAATTCATGGTTGTTGGTCCAGGATCCATAAGTAAATTAAAAGAGATGTAAAATTAATATTTTCCGAACAAACATCCTAAAATAGCTGTGTTTCAGTAGAATCCTTCTCAAATAAGTGTCTCTTGTTTTAAAATGAATAAATATGCCTGTTCAAATAACATGTGGGTAATTTATCTTTAAAAAACAGAGGCTATTATGATTGGAGTTATTCTATAAGTTATAAGTATAAGTTATTCTGAACGTTGTCCTAGATGTTAAATTGAACTTTTCTGCCGATTGTAAGAGTCAGTCGCCTAAAACCGATTAGATAATAGAAGTCTTCGCTAGACCGTAGGTCATAATTTTTCATGTCCGATCTTTTGTTTTCCGAACCGAAATTTTAGGTTCCGGGACAAGTTCAGGTTCAGCTTTTATTTTTAAAGAGGTTCAGTTCAAGGTTCGGTTAATAGCAAAATAAGAGGCGGAATTTCGGGTTCAAACCGGTCTGGTTTAAAACCGGGTTTGCAGCACTGCATAATCAGGTTTCCCTGGGTTCCAAACCGATTTAGACACAATTATGTTTTTACCAAAAACTATACAAAATTTAAGGACATTTTTTTGACACATTATATCGTTTAATATTAGTGTTAATTTGTTAGATGGTCGAATTTCGACCACTGGGCCAACCTTGTAATAGTTATTCTGTTATTCCGCAACAGAGATCTGCACGAGTGCATCGCAACTGCAAGTGCACTGCATAAGTACTTGATATTTTCACACTCGGATATCCCGACTACTAACAAAATGTATACAGTAGTATTTCTACTCGCGGCATATTTGCGACTCGCACTTAAGTGCCGAAAACACTCGCGCCACTCTCGTAGCGTATAGGAAACACGGCGATAAAACAGGGAACCGTAAAATTTGAGTGTGAAATTATCCACCAACAGTTCATGCAACGCATTTTCTATCTTTCGCTCTATCACTTAAGCATTTTTTTACTCATGCTTGCCTCTTTTACTGGTGACCTTCTGTGTCTGCTTTCTGATATGTTTTCGACTTCTGTACGTTTCCTTCACTTCTCGACAAATTCATCCCTGCTTTGACGTCAACGTCAGCAGAACCGAATTCTGTGTGTATTGTTTTTGCAATTTCGCTTACGCCCACTGAAAAAAGGTATGAAGAAGTTTGCATACCCTTTAGATTTGAGCGAGCATTCAACCTGTTTTTTATGAAAATATTTTAGATTTTTAAAATAAGGGCCTTGGACCGTCGTTCGTGGAAAAAAATTACACATGTTTATTATTCTTATCACACAAGCAAAATTTTTTGTTTGGATATTTAATAAATTTATTCATATAAAGGGTGATTTTTTAGCTATTATCTTTTTGGCAACACTGGTTTAAACAGCTCACACGTTTCGTGTTTTGTTTCACTGTCAAACATCTTCAGTTTGGTCTAAATTTAACCAGAATCATCTTACAAAAAGAAAAACGCTTGCAAATTGTTGAATTTTATTATCAAAATGCGTGCTCTGTTAAGAAAGTTCATCGCGCGCTTCTTCCATTTTATGGTCAGTTTAATCGACCCACTGAAGCGGCTATTCGTGCTTATTGTGACTAAATTTCGCACCAAATTTACA
Source organism: Lordiphosa collinella (assembly GCA_018904265.1). Classification (NCBI taxonomy): domain Eukaryota; kingdom Metazoa; phylum Arthropoda; class Insecta; order Diptera; family Drosophilidae; genus Lordiphosa; species Lordiphosa collinella. The sequence continues at coordinate 7,498 of JAEIFV010001968.1, read as the reverse complement.
TTGTTGGACATTAAAACAACAACACGCTTACGTAGAGTGCGAGCTGAAGAAAATATCGCAGCTGTATCGGCCAGTGTTAATGATGACAATCAATTATCGATTTGTCGCCGTTCGCAGCAATTGGGCCTCATTTCAACAACGTGAAAAAATTTTGCGGAAGGATTTAGGTGGAAGCCTTTCAAAATACAACTGGTGCAAGAATTGAAGCCGTTCGACCTACCGCAACGTAGGTTTTTTGGTGAATGGGCTCTTGGAAAGTTGGCCGAAGATCCACTTTTTTACCGAAAAAATTGTGTTCAGCGACGAAGCTCATTTTTGGCTCAATGGGTACGTAAATAAGCAGAATTGTCGATTTTGGAGTGAATATCAGCGAGAAACATTGCAAGAGCTACCAATGCATCCAGAAAAGGTCACAGTTTGGGGCGGTTTATGGGCTGGTGGCATCATTGGACCGTACTTCTTCAAAGATGATGCGAATCGTAACGTAACTGTGAATGGTGAGCGCTACCGTAAAATGATATCCAACTTGCTTTTGCCCAAAATGCAAGAGCTTGACTTGCATGACATGTGGTTTGAGAGGCGAGTTCGGTGAACATTTTATTTCACGCTAGGGACCGGTCAATTGGCCGCCTAGATCGTGATTTAACGCCTTTAGACTATTTTTTGTGGGGCTATGTTAAAGCCACGTCAATCCAGACAAGCCCGCTTCAATTGACGCATTGGAAGACAACATTGAAGCATTTATTCGTGAGATACCGGCCGAAATGTTGGAAAGAGTATGCCAAAAAAATTGGACTAAGCGGATGTATCATTTGAGGCACAGTCACAGTCAACATTTGCATGAAATAATCTTTAAACATTAAATTAAATGGACCGTACTATCGATTCAAATAAAGATTTCATGCATTTTTCTGAATTTTCTGACCTAGAATGAAGTGCAGACCTAGATAATCTATATCTCATGTGTCGAACAGTGTGAATGCAGCCTTAAAGAAACCCGGAGTACTGCTTGTTCAGCATGTTTTACATCATACGATTTGGTCTGACTCTGACCAGGTCTAAGCTCTTTCAGGTTCTTAAAAAACATTTTCCAATCTAAATTTCAACGGCCTGACTGTTCTTGGGTCTATTTCCATTCTAATTTTCTTTCTGACAGTATTGTATATCTTGATTTATACCATTAAGCCCATATAAGCTTACCCAGAGGGTGACGAGGGGTGCAACGGCCTCAGGGATTAACCGACGGCTCTAGATTTGACAGAGTTTGTAGTACCAAAGGAGTGATACAAAAAAAACAAAAGCGCATTGGTTGAAGTATTTTTGCGCCGAACTTCTTCCATTCCCTTTTCCAACTCACCCAATGTCTGCTTGCCATTCAGATTGCGTCCATTCATCTTGTATCCCGTGTACTCGGCGTGCAATACACTCGTCACTTCTCACTGAAACGTTCTATACTTTTTGGATCCCACCAACGATTGATGTTGTCAAATTTATCATATTCCCGTCCCCTGATCATCAAAGGCATGCGTTAACTCATGCCACCCCATAACCTGCCCTTGGCTCCAAAATTCAAACTCTTGGGATTGTTTATATCGAAAAACGGTGCCTGAAGTATGCCGGCGGGAAAGACTATCTGATTCTTGGTGGGCGTGTAGGTCATTCACCGTTTGTGGTGTCATACCCCAATTTGGTTTTATTCACCGGTTGATCCAGACGCTTCGATTGCTCTTGATTGTAAATGCCCACCTGAATGTTATTCTCAAAGTGGCATTGGCCGTGATATTCAGTTCGTCGTATTTGCGATCCAATTCCTCGCGTTCCATTAAGTGTGCAGTCGGGGAAACCGATCATGTCCGAAACTCATTGGCCTTTCTCGATGGCCTTCTCGCGCGTCTGCTTGTCCACCCAGGTGAGATTCTGTAGGGTTTAGCTTAAAGGCCTCACGTATCTCACCGATCATTGCTCAGCGGCGGGCTTGGATTCGCCATGAAAGGCCTGGCGTACGAAAATGGCGCCAACAGCAAAGCCAACCACATTGTTGGTATCGGAGACACAATAGCGCCAGACCTCCTCACCGCCAATCGGAGCCCATCAGAGCTTTGCGCACACCCTTGTAGGCATCCCGAAAGGGCTTGGACAGGCAGCTGGTGAGGGTGCGTACCGGTTGCCAAATGAGATAGTTGTTCAGCGGTAAAGGGGAAGACATTACTTTTGCTCTGGTATACCCGGCTCACTACTCACCTTCTTGCCCTCTGCCGTTTGCTCCATCTTTTCATGATGATCTCTGATAGATTCTTTAAACTCGGGTGAAGCATAGTTACAACCATCTCGTTGGAGGTAACCCTTCGATTCACCATTTGCATGGCATTATCGAAATGATCCGTCCAGTTGAGAAACGGTGCCAACTGGGTCAAAGCTTTCAGTTTCATGGGGTGGTACATAGCCTCCTCATTGCGACGATCCTCAACGGTATGGTTATATTCGCCAATTTCTTTTCAAAATTTATGACACCCACCATCAGGCACGAGCGTCTGTCTCATTGGCCCCAAAGGACACAAACTTTGGTCATGTATTCGATATGCTCGTTGAGAACTTTGCGATGAATATCCGTCTTATTGTTGTGGTAATCCCGAAGTGGGCAGCGTGAGGCCACCCTGATCGATCTGGATGACGCTGACGAGAGGAGTTCTTTGTCATCTTCTCGATGGCCCAGCCGAAAAGAAAATTGAAATTGTATCTGGAATGAAAGAAATGAAAGAATGAAATTTAAGAAGTGAAATCAAAACGGGAGACTAGCGAAATAGCTAAAGCCCAATTTACACGACCTGATCTCTCAGCTGAGTTTTGTATCTGGTATCTGTCAGCCCATTAACGAAGCAGAGTCTACAAAAACCTACTCAGCTAAGCCGGCTCAAATTGAACTAACTGCACAGCAGAGCGCTCAATGAACCGATACCGGTTTGTAACCGACTTAACTGAGCTTCTCAGGCAGAGTGTAAATGCTTAACTTAGTTGCCCAAAAACTCAGCTTTTTTTGACTTTAAAAACTCATCCCCTGAACGGGATTTAGGTCGTGTAAATTGAGCTTTCTTGGTGGCTAACTTCTTTGAGCAAAGTTTGTTTTTTACTGGTGGAGATAGTTTTACTCGATATTTAAAGATCTCTTCTGGATAAGATTCTCCGCGTTGTAGTTGTTGCTGGTCCTTTCAGTAAGATTAAGCTGTCTAAGTGGGAACAGATGGTTACAAAAATACCAAACTCAGTTACAAATTAACTCATATTTTAGATTGATTGTTCCTTAAGTCACTTGGGTTTTTATGATTCTTTTTAGTCACGGTAAAAAAAAAGTTTGAAACATTCTTTTTTGCTTTTCAAATTTTTGCCCCATTATAGCTTTATCATCACAACCATGGTAATGGAACTCAATTGTGGATTGAAAACGGTTTTGTAAGTAATTACACTTTTTTTTATTATAATCTTGTGCATAAGCTCTGTCCGTATTTCTCAGATGATTCAGCTATGGCTTATTTAGGTCCATTTTGGCATTTTCCAGACTAAATCTTCGTCGGTCAGTAAAGGTTTGGAAATAACAATCGCAATATAACTGACCAGCAAAACACAATACCATTTTTTTGTTTAACATCAAATCTCTGACCGATCATTTAGCTTCGCTAATACGGCTCTAAAAATTTAGAATATTCATCGGGTCTTTGTGGACTTTTTAAAAAATCAATCTTAACTGTCTGATTCCTTCAGAAACTTTGTTCTCTTCTCTATGTGGCAAACCTTTAAACTAAGCCTGTCTTGACAAAACTTTTTGACGAAGTGTTAAAATACATATAGGGTGCTTATTTATTAGTAACCGTCCGGATCGGACGAGTGTAGCATATATTTGTCATGGGACTAGTTTTAGTGGGGAAAAACATTTTTTTTTTGTTTCACGCAGGTTGGTGAATGTTTAGAGGTCAGCTCACGAACCCTTAAGTTAAGGGAAAGACAATTTCTTATTACTCAGCCATACAACTAGTTAAAAAACAACACCAAAAATCTTAAAAATCAATATTTTTATAAATGATCATTAGACTTTCGGTTTTGCATATTTTTCAGACTGATTTTAATGCTAGTAGGCAAAAGTACTGTGTCTTAAAAATGTGTACTGACTCTTTTACACAAATAAATTGAAAAAAAAAAAATGCACTCACTAAGTTCACTAAGTGAAATCGTCAGCAAGGTACACATTTTACACTAGTCTACTAGGATTAAAATTAATTTGAAAATATAAAAAAAACAAGGTTCTAATTATATATTCTATGCTATCTCACCTTTCCAAAATGGGGCTTTACTTTTGTGCGCCTCCTATTTAAGTTCTGATTGCATATAAAAAAGGGATAAAAATATGATATGGGTGATAACTTTGAATGCTATGCGACCAGATGAAAAATACAATACTTTTTTTTGCAAAATTTGAAATTTCAAACTGCTTCCCCATACCAATAAAAACACTCATCATACACATGTTTGTCTGAAATCAAACATTTGGCCAAGTTTTTCTTTTAAAATTTTTTGAGCAGTTTTGAATTGGTGCAAAAACAATAATGTTATGTGACTTAAGTGATAACATCTTTTTGAAAAAATCGAAAAAACGGTTAATCGATAATATCTCGATACCTATTCGACCGATTTTTTTCATGTCGGTTTTTTGTGCTCAGCGAGCTACAAAATGCTTTAGAAAAATTTGGTTGGGGCAACTCGATTTCCATTTTGTCAATCGTAGTAACTGGTTATATGACTTCTATATTTTTCGTTTAACATCAAATCGAATGATTTTGGGCTATGAGAGCTAATTAAAAACCATTTTCCCAAAAGAGGGCTACCCACTTATATAGAATAGCTGTCATAGAAAAATTAGAGTCTGAAAAAGTAGTCTTTAGTAGAAAAACTTTTTTTTGTTTTCAAAGGAAATGTCTAAGGGTGGCATTTATTTATTTGGAATGCTTTCACATGATTGTACACATTTATGGTCAAATTCTGATGATTATAGCATATGTATAGTAACAGCTCCCGTAGGCACGATCGATCAAAAAAACTAGTTCTAGTGGCGAAAAACCTTTTATCGTTTTCAGAGTAAATAACGTCCTTATCATTGGACGTTGTACTTGTTTAATATACTTTTGCACAATTCTACAAGTTTTGTCAAAATCGGATGTCTATGACATATAGCTGCAGTACGATTGGTCAATCGAAAAAGAAGTTTTGTAAGTAAAACTTTTAAATCTCGATAACCTCAAAATATCGGTAATTGTTAGTTTTGTTTATTGCTATTCCATGATTTCATAAGTTCGAATTGAGTATATTATGTAGTATAGCTCCCATAGAAAGAATGGTTCGAAAATTAGTCTTAGTCATGAAAAAACTTTTTTATTTGATTGGAGGGTGCAAGGGTATACGGACTTTCCCCTATTTTTTTTTCTATTTGATGAATCTAGCTTAATTTTTATTCTGTAGGTTGATCCTTAAGTTTGAGGAAAATGGATAACTGGGACACTAGAGCAAGAATTTGGATTGTCGCCGCTATCATGCCTGGGTCCGTTGTTTTGGGTTCAAAGAGAGTATAGGCGCACGTTTGGCGGCGATCCTCGAACAGGCGGTTTTAACAATTTTGGCGAGCGTGGGACGGTCGAAGAAAGAGGCTATCATCGAAAGCATACTATTTGGACGGAGGGAAACAATCGCTGCTGTTGCTTGCTGCTCAAACAATAGTTTTCGACAAGGAACTTATCTGCTCAAGTAGTTTTCTGGCAGACAGTCCTGCAATGAATTATGCATAATGATTTGAACTTGATTCCCATATAAAATTCAAATGGCCAACAAACTGAACACAGCAGACTTGACGGTTTCCCGAATTTTGCTTGAAGATGCTAAAATGGTGGAAGAGGAGGCGAAAACATGTTGAACTGTCTTTTTTTGTCTGATGAGGTATTTGACTTAAAGACAACATAAACAAACAAAATTGTCGGATATATGGAGTTTCATCACGCTACATTGTCAGGCCTTACTTCTTTAAAAAACGGTCACCCCGTTACTGTTACAGACCATTACTTGAGCATTGAGAGTTTTCTATCCAGCATTTTGCCGAAAGAAAATTCTTTCAACTCTGTGGTTTTCAGCCAGGAACGGTGCAACTCCTCACATAGCCCAGCCTGTTTATGACAAGGAATTTGGATGTACGAAAAAACCACATTTAGGGTGGTCCACCAGCCAAACATGTATCCAAAACAACACAAACAAGTAAGGGAGCGTAGTCGGGTATAAAAAAACCCTGTTCCCTTGATTCCGTAAAAAATCAACATACCCACACAGTATGGTAGCCCCCACGTGATAACACCTGGACCCCTCTCTCCTAATCAACCTTGGTGTTTATTCTCTTGTTCTTTTTCGGAATGTTAGATTGTTACTTGATATAGTAAACTATTTAGGGGGAAGGAATTTTCCATGAAACAAACAGGTGAATCAGAATAACCACACATTAAAAATTTGTGTAGCTTAAAAAAAGAAAAACGAAACAAATTATGCTTTGATCAAGAGTATATATACCCCGCGGTCGCAGAATTTCTTCTACCTGTTACATACTTTGCACACTAACCCATTTCATTTTCAATGGGAACAGGGTAGCAAAAACGACAATTTTAAATGAACTAAAGCGAGTCCATTCGAGAGCAGCAATTGCGGCTATTCCTGTCTCGACTCTACAAAGCAGTAATGCACAACTTTTTAATAAAGCCGCACGTCCATCCAGCGAGGCAGGGGGTTATTTAAATTCTATTATTTTTAAAACTGATTATGCTCTATTTAAGTAAATTGAATGAGCTTAAACTATGAAAAAAGAAAAATGAATTCCCTGAATCTTTCCATATATAAAAAAGTTAGCCCTTACTGAGGGTACTAAGATGGGTTGAAGCCAACCCGTTATTATCTTACCGCTCTGAATGTAATTCCGTTTGGTAATCTCTCTCGCAGGCAAAATTAATGTAAATATATTCTCCAATTTTGGAAGGCTCAGCAGCAAAGTCGGAGAGACGGATGGTATTTTGAGCAGGTCTATTTATATTCATGTTAAAAGTATTATACGATATTAAGGTCAGAAAAGGGAGGTCAGGGATGGGTTCAAGGCTGATCAGCCAATTGTTGGGTCAGATCTTTATGCGATTGGGGTTTTACGCTCAGGCTTTCGGAAAGTTCTACCTACAAGTTAGGAAAATAGGGTTCAGGGTCAGAGCATTTTGTTAACTCCTCCACATAGTCTGTAGGCCTGTTTTCAGTATAACGGTGTTGCTAAGCCGTTTTTATGTTTGTAGTCTTTACTAGGAGTAGAGAAGTCTGGGAAAAATATATTCCATTTAAGATATCCATCCCAGTTCAGGAAATTTCAAATAATATTTATCTTTCTTGCCAAGCTGGAGTCTGGTATCGGCTGGAAGCGTCCGTATTAATTTAGCCT
>JAEIFV010001967.1:0-10292 GCA_018904265.1 Lordiphosa collinella | reverse complement strand
ACATCCCAGCATTATAAGACAATCAACACAAATAATCTCTCCATAAAAGACTTTAACACAAGCAACCTGGACAGTGTTAGCAGAAAAGAGACAATTAAGTTCTTCAGACTCCGTCTTGGACACTCATACCTCACCCACTCTTTCGTAATAAACCAAGAACCTCCACCAATATGTAACTCTTGCAACACCAACTTAACAATACTCCACATAATCTCACAATGCCCAATATTAAATAACCCAAGAAAACAATTCCTACCTGACTGCCCGACAGAAAACCTATCCACCATTTACAACCAATCCATTAACTCAGTAACAAAATTCCTAAAAGCAGCTATAATCTTTCATAACATCTAGAATTAAATAGATATAACAATTACTCATTAGATCACATAAATCTAAAAACCTATAAAACTATACATAGTAAAATACAAACCATATAATATAGCTATAGCTTTCATAGTGGTTAGTTTCAATTTGTAAATGCTGCAGAATAATAATAATAATAACTTAATATACAAAATACGGATATGCTATAGTCATCCGATTTTGACCAAACTTTGTAGAATCCTGTGGGACCATATAAAACAAATAAATTCCAATTTTGAGGACATTTCCATTGAAAACAAAAAAGTTTTTTAACTAAGATTACTTTTCAGACTCTACTTTTCTATGACAGCTATACTATATAGATGTCCGATTTCTACCAAATTTAGTGTTATCATGGAAAAGCATAGTAAACTAAGAAATACGAAGTTTGGCGGCGTTTCAGTTAAAAACAAAAAGGTTTTTCTCGCTAAAACTAGTTTTTCGACCGATCGTTCCTATGACAGCTATATGCTATAGTCATCTGATCCGGCCGGTTCCGACAAATGTGCAGCGTACATGCACCAAAAGACTTCGTGCAAAATTTGGTTAGGATAGCTTTAAAACTGACGGAGGAGATAGCATAGAAACAGACGCGGCATATAGCTGCTGTATGAATGATCGGTCGAAAAGAAAGTTCTAGTAAGAAAAACTTTTTTGTTTTAACTGGGATCGCCTCCAAATTTCTTTATTAATAGTGTATTTTGCTTTTCCATGATTTTACCAAGTTTGGTCGATATCAGAAATCTATATAGTACTAGCAAGTAGCCCGGCTTGCTTCGCTACGCCGCCGTCAGTAAAGCTATTTCAAGCGATATCGGTATCAGTTTTTCTTTTCCGTCTTGGGGGTGAATTTCACAAATTGGAAAATATTTGACCGTATCTTGCATACATCGGCTCAAAGCAGAGATTAACTCTTATGCCACGCCCGCGGTAAAAAAAAAATCTCGCCCGACATTTCCGATCTTGGAGGTGGAGTTTTAAAAATGAGAGCTTACAAACAAAATTGGCCTTGAACACACATTTTGGGATTTTTTTCACCAATTCTCCAACCATTCCTTAAGGGGGGGAACACACTTTGCGATGAGCAAAAGTAGATGGTTTTTATAAAAATTCCAGAAAAAAAAGTATGAGATTTTTTTATTTTTGTTTTTTTTTATTAAATAGTTAATGAATGAAAGGAAAACACAAAATTTTTTTTTTGTCAATATGAGGGCCGTTCAGAAAGTTATCGGCCTCCGAAAAATGATGAATAAAAAAGGTGCCCACATGGTGACCATGGTTGCAGCACTTGGGATGTTTTGAAAAAAAAAAAAATGCGGTTATGTTTAGAACTAATGTGGCTATCGTTCGGCCCTCCGAAAAAAAATTGAAAATTTTTTTGACAAAATGGCGGACATTTGAAAACAAAATTTTTTTGTTAGTGTAGTGTAAAAAAGTACACTTAAAATATAGGTATCCAAAAAGTTGGAGGGCCGAACGATAGCGACGACAATTCTGCGTCGTATAAGCCCTTCCGGAGCAAAATCGGTCCACTGGTTTCCTCTGAATCGTGGCCACCAGTTTGAAAACGTGGTTTCGAGATAAACGCGCTTTAAGTTTGCAGTTGCTTGGGAATTTAGGTAACATTGGGTCACTAAAAGGACTATATCTCCTAAACTAATTCGAGTTTTCGAAAATCCTTTTGGGGGAATATTTTTGATTATCCAAGCTACAAAAATACGCAAAAAAAAAGTCGAAAATTTTTTTCCCGCAAAGTGTTTTCCCCCCTTAAAGTTGCATTGCAATCGGATGAACGCTATAATTTTTCAAATTTCGCGACTTGATCACAATTTTCCGCCCATTTCTTCAACTTAGAAACCTTCCCGGGCAAGCGTCTAACCAATCCCCAAAGTTTCACTCAGGTCATGGCCACTTTTATAATCCAGATATCTTCAACCCACTCAACATTTACCCACCAATTTCCGCCAAGAGGAGTAGACTTTCCAGAAGACTGGTATGCAGTTGTTGTTGAATTTTCATATAGATCTTTGAGAATGAATTTGAGCCCGATCGGATGATTAACAAAAAAGTTGCATACAACAGTTTTCCGACCATTTTACGTCTTTGGGGGTAGATTTTCCAAAAGTTCGTCTGTCTGTTTCTATGCTATCTCCTCCGTCAGTTTTAAAGCTATCCTCACCAAACTTCGCACGAAGTCTTATGGTACATATACGCTGCACATTTGTCGGAACCGGCCGGATCGGATGACTATAGCATATAGCTCCCATAGGAACGATCGGTAGATAAACTAGTTCTAGTGAGAAAAACTTTTTTGTTTTTAATGAAAACGTCCTTATCATTGGCATACACTTATTTTATATACTTTTACACAATTCTACAAAGATTGGTCGAAATCGGATGACTATAGCATATAGCTCCCATAGGAACGATCGGTCGAAAAACTAGTTCTAGTGAGAAAAACTTTTTTTTTTTAATGAAAACGTCCTTATTATTGGCATACACTTATTTTATTTAATTTGGACACATTTCTACAAAGTTTTATCAAAATCGGATGACTATAGCATATAGCTGCAGTATGAATGATCGGTCGAAAAAGAGTTGAAGTGAGAAAAACTTTTTGTCTTAAATGACATCGCCTCCAAATTAACAGTGTATTATGTATTTCCATGATTTCATCAAGTTTAATAGAAATCAGACATCTTTATAGTATAGATCCCATAGAAAGTAACGTCCAAAAAGTAGTCTTAGAAAAACTTTTGTTATCAATGAAAGCTGCAAGGGTATACCAAACTTCGGCCGAGCCGAAGTTAACTACCCTATTTTTTTTAAATGGGATCGCCTTCAAATTTCGCAATTAATAGTGTATTATGATTTTTCATGATTTCATCTAGTTTAATCGAAATCAGATATCTTTATAGTATAGATCCCCTAGAAAAGTAATGTCCAAAAAGAAGTCTCAGTTAGAAAAACTTTTTTGTTTTCAATGGAAGCTGCAAGGTATACAAAACTTTGGCCGAGCCAAAGTTAACTTTCCTCTATTTTTTTTAACAAAACGAAACAACCCCTAAAGTGTTTTTTCAAAAACTAATGATAAGTATAAGTTACATGAATCTTTTAACTCAAATTCAAAATTAGCTGAACGAAAAATATGGATTTTGACTAAGTTATCTTCGAAAAACAAAACTATGATCACAACACCCTATCTTCCCCTACGCTTGCTTTGAGCGATTCTCATACCATCCACTTTTATAGAGTATAAAAGATATTGATATTACTCAGCGCATATTTGAAAATGTATTTATACAGGTTCTTTGCCTTGGACTTTTTGTTGACATTTTTATGCAATTTTAAAAAAAAAATAATTTTTATATATCCCCCCCTTCCTAAAAAAAACCCCCCCCAATTTTTCCAAAAATTTACCCAAAAAACTAAAAAAAAATATTTAAAAACCCTTGCAGAGGGTATTATAAAATTGTGCGGATGTTTGTAACGCATAGAAGGAAGCATCTCCGACCACATAAAGTATATATATTCTTGATCAGCACGACGAGCTGAGTTGATTTAGCCTTGTCCGTCTGTCCGTCTGTTTCTATGCTATCTCCTCCGTCAGTTTTAAAGCTATCCTCACCAAACTTTGCACGAAGTCTTTTGGTACAAATACGCTGCACATTTGTCGGAACCGGCCGGATCGGATGACTATAGCATATAGCTGCCATAGGAACGATCGGTTGAAAAACTAGTCTTAAAGAGAAAAACTTTTTGTTTTTAATGGAAACGCCTCCAAAGTACGTATTTCTTAGTTTACTATCCCTTTCCATGATTTCACTAAGTTTGGTCGAAATCGGATGACTATAGCATATAGCTGCCATAGGAACGATCGGTCGAAAAACTAGTTCTAGTGAGAAAAACTTTTTGTTTTTAATGAAAACGTCCTTATCATTGGCATACACTTAATTTATATACTTTTACACAATTCTACAAAGATTGGTTGAAATCGGATGACTATAGCATATAGCTCCCATAGGAACGATCGGTCGAAAAACTAGTTCTAGTGAGAAAAACTTTTTTGTTTTTAATGAAAACGTCCTTATCATTGGCATACACTTAATTTTATTTACTTTTGACACAATTTCTACAAAGATTGGTTGAAAATCGGATGACTATAGCATATAGCTGCCATAGGAATGATCGGTCGAAAAACTAGTTTAGAAAAACTTTTTGTTTTAAATGAAAACGTCCTTCACTTTCATAATTATTTATTCTTACACTAATTTATAAAAATTGGTTGAAATCGGATGACTAAGATATAGCTCCCATAGGAAGATCGGTCGAAAACTAGTCTTAGAGAGAAAAACTTTTTGTTTTTAATGGAAGGGGGGTAAAACTCGTGGTCTTAGAAAACGTCCTTATCATTGGCATACACTTATTTTATTTACTTTGGACACATTTCTACAAAGTTTTATCAAAATCAGATGACAATAGCAAATAGAAGCTGCAGTATGAATGATCGGTCGGAAAAGAAGTTGAAGTGAGAAAAATTTTTTGTCTTAAATGACATCGCCTCCAAATTTCGCAATTAACAGTGTATTATGCTTTTCCATGATTTCACCAAGTTGAAAAAGAAATCAGACATCTTTATAGTATAGATCCCATAGAAAAGTAATGTCCAAAAAGTAGTCTTAGAAAAACTTTTTTGTTGTCATATACCAAGGGATGCAAATTGGTAGAGAAAAACTTCGGCCGAGCCGAAGTTAACTTACCCCTATTTTTTAAAAATGGAAACTGATATTCAACTGTTGTTTTAATATTATTTGTTAATTTGGCTTGACACAGCCAAAAGGGCAAAGGCCGAGCTCCTCTCAATCTCTTGGCTTGTGTGCTTCTAATTTTCGCACAAGAGAAAGGGACCAACAGTTTAACGCCGAATCCGAGCGGAAGTTTGAGAAGCTTTTTCATGGCTAGGCATTTAAAAGCTGGCTTCAACAGCTAGTGAAGGTGACCGGATGTATAAGTTTTGAAAGAAAAACTTGTTCATTAAGTATCCCGAGGCGGGGTCGAACCCACGACCTCATGCACAGCCGAACCAGGTCACTTTAAGTTAATTTTAGATTTTCCAAGAAAGTTATATTTAGAAAGTTGAACAAACAGTTAAATTGAAACTTCCTTGGCAAAACCATAATTTCTCAGAAATCGTTAACAGTCATACTCCTTGTGGTATTTTCCCCCTTTTACAGTGGCAGTTTTTAGTACAATTTTATGATCGCTTAACGGACTGCTTACATTCTATCAGCTTGAATGAAACCCGTTTTGATTTTCTTATCAGCAAATAACGTTGACATTCAAAACGAAAAGTTACTAAATACTTTGCGTTGGTTGTCTGACTTTGCAAACAAATCTTATCAGCAAACAGGCGGCCATACATACATACGTACGCATTAGTCAGCCCAGCACATGAGTTTTTTATTTAAAAATGTGGTAGAATTTTAGCAAACATCCATAGAATCTAAAATATTTTAAGCAGAGACAACTGGACGCCCCAGAGGAGCCACACCTGCAGCATTATTAACAACACCCAAACCACCACCAAAACAGAGGCTTTTAGCGTTAATTGCCTACAAAGGGGGTAGGCTTTTCTTTGGGGAGTCACCCCCAACGCCCTCAATCAGTCTCCTCCCCTTTACACGTTGCATGCATTATTGACATGACATCGGGGCATATCGGTAGATAACAACGCTACCATGGTGAATGAAGCCAATACATAATACGAAGTTTTCGCTCTCCCTCTCTCTCTCGTTCTTTCATAAATATATAACCATGGAATAGTTATTTCTGCTGGGAAAACATGAACTTTTTGATGGGTTGAACGTTGTTTTTTTAATGGGGACTTGACAGGACCCCATTCATATGTACAGGCAGTTGAACGAACTTTATGCACTGCACTTTGTTATGAACTATTTTTGACACTTGGAGAGGTACAATGAACCTTTCTGCTAACTATTGTTATTGTTATTGGATGTCTTTATTTCATGGTGTTTGCTTTAATATTTTAGTAGAATGATAGTGAAAGTATTTTGAGATAAGCGTGTTGGGTCTGATTAGGGTAGTTAGGGTAATGCCTTCCCTTAATAAGCATTGAATAGAAGGCCACTGCAAAGTCTAGTCAATGGTGCTCAATCGTAACACGGTTTATCAATATTTAACTATAAGTTTTTTCTAATAAATTTAGCAGTAATGAACTAACTAAAGCTCGAATTGAAAACTTGGACTTGAAGAATCAAATTAGCGACTTATTATACCGACTATCCTACTACTAAGAGGTTTTGGAATGATTTGAAGATGGCCTCATGAGTCTAAATTTTGATTTTCAATCATACAAAATACCGAAAACGTAATCTGGGTCAATTCTTAGAAAATAATTGAGACCTCATGGAAAGATCACAAAAAATATACGCAATAATATGTATATTAAAGCGATTGTGGTCAGATTTAAGTGGAAATTTCGTCATCTGTTTAAATTCTCATTTAATTCAGCATTTTATATTTAAGCGTATATTTAAGCGATTGTGGTCAGATTTAAGGGGAAATTTCGTCATCTGTTTAAATTATCATTTAATTTTTTTTTGAGAATAATAAAATAAAATTAAATTTTTATTTATATTGCGGTTTTACATAGATAACGAGTAAAATTAAAAAAAAAAATTTTTTCCCACATATTTTATAGAGAAGATACCATCATCATGGACATCGTTGGCTGCATAATAGCCTATTCACAAGTCCAGTCCATCTCAGCGGAACGATGAGAAGATGGTGAAAAAACTAATACTGATCTAAAAAAAATAAAAAAACCCCGGGAGGAGGCCCCCAAAATTCTGATAGAAGAGAACTTAATTTTTTCGTATTTATTTACAGATAAAGGTTTCTCTAAGTCAATTTGAGAAATGCCACCTTAAGCAAATCGTAAATTCATCATCATTGTAGCAGGATCAAAAAGAAATACGCAGCGCCAATATTCCTATGCTTCTGATTGGCGCCTCCATTTACAACTTTACCTTCAGTGCATCATTAAACATTTAACTATCATTTGTCTAAGGCTAGGCGAGTAGTTGAAAATGCATTTGGGCACTTGAAGGCAGGGTTCCGTCAATTTGGCAAAGGATTAGATAGTCGCCCAAAGAATAATGCAGCGCAACTATAGTCATTTGTTGTTGTATTATGCACATCTCACATGAGTACAGAGTTGCTCCATCTCCATTTGCATGGCCATCTCCTCTGGTCCCTCTGAGGCCGTCGATGTTTTCACTCCATAGACCACACAGTGCGCGGAGACGTTATTTTTGTAGCTAACATTAAACAAATGAACTCTTTTTTTTAGAAATACAAAAAAAAATTAACTTATCTTTTTCTTCAACAGTCGAAATATGAAATTTGACAATCACTTGCGCGCTGACATTCAGCCATGCTACCGTTTTCGCTTTCGCAAAAACTTTGCGATGTCATAGCCAAATCGTAAAAGTTTGTGCTCCGACATTCGAAAATCGCAAAGTTTTGACGATTTTAAACCGGCGACATCTGCGTCCGTGAAATGAAAAGTAAATATAAATTATAGGTTGATATACAAACGGACACCCTACGGAAATATTTTTATTTAGTTCGTTAACATTTTAAGATTATTCTTACCGACTCTCCTACCCAATTCGCATTAAGAGTACATTTTAAACAATTTTTTAATAGAGATTCACACAATTGAACCAGGGGGAAAACAGCTCACAATAACAACAATTTGCGATTTGGCCATGGTATATATCGATATATGTCTATCGATAGGCGCTCATCATCTGTTTCTGTTATGTGAAATGACACAAAACAAGTTGGGAATGAAACTCGCAAGTTGACGATTATGAAGAATTGCGAAATTCAGAATGAATTCAGAAACATAATCGATTAACATAATCGATTACAAAAACTTGCGAATTTCAGAGCGCCTAAATCGTAAATTTTTAAATCCAAAATTATGAAAACCGGAGCATGGCTGATAATATAGGTTGATGTACAAACAGACACCCACGGAAATATTTTTATTCCCTTCAAAGGGTATTATAAAATTGTCCGGATGTTTGTAACGCAAAGAAGGAATCATCTCCGACCACATAAAGTATATATATTCTTGATCAGCACGACGAGCTGAGTTAATTTAGCCCTGTCCGTCTGTTTCTGTGCTATCTCCTCCGTCAGTTTTAAAGCTATCCTCACCAAAGTTTGCACGAAGTCTTTTGGTACAAATACGCTGCACATTTGTCGGAACCGGCCGGATCGGATGACTATAGCATATAGCTGACATAGGAACGATCGCTCGAAAAACTAGTTCTAGTGAGAAAAACTTTTTTGTTTTTAATTAAAACGTCCTTATCATTGGCATACACTTAATTTATATACTTTTACACAATTCTACAAAGTTTGGTCCAAATCGAATGACTATAGCATATAGCTGCCATAGGAACGATCGGTCGAAAAACTAGTTCTAGTGAGAAAAAACTTTTTTGTTTTTAATGAAAACGTCACAACTTAAATTGTTCTATACATACCCTTAATTCATATACTTTTTTTGCCAATTCTACAAAGTTTGTAATTTTGTCGAAATCGGATGACTATAGCATATAGCTGCCATAGGAACGATCGGTCGAAAAACTAGTTCGAGTGAGAAAAACTTTTTTGTTTTTAATGAAAACGTCCTTTTTTATTGGCATACACTTATTTTATATACTTTGGACACATTTCTACAAAGTTTTATCAAAATCGGATGACTATAGCATATAGCAGCAGTATGAAAGATCGGCCGAAAAAGAAGTTCTAGTGAGAAAAACTTTTTGTTTTAAATGGGATCGCCTCCAAATTTCGCAATTAACAGTGTATTATGCTTTTTCATGATTTCACCAAGTTTAATCAAAATCAGATATCTTTATAGTATAGATCCCCTAGAAAAGTAATGTCCAAAAGTAGTCTCAGAAAAACTTTTTTTTTTTCAATGGAAGCTGCAAGGAGCATGTACAAAACTTCGGCCGAGCCGAAGTTAACTTTCCCCTATTTTTATTTAGTTCGTTAACATTTTAAGATTATTCTTACCGACTCCCCTATAATTCGCGTTAAGAGTACATTTTAAGAATTATTTAATAGAGATACAAAAAATTGAACCAGGGGGAAAACAGCTCACAATAACAACAATTTGCGATTTGGCCATGGTATATATCTGATATTTGTATAGGATCACTATCTGTTTTTGTTATGTGAAATGACACAATACAAGTTGGGCATGAAACATTATCGATAACCAAAAACTTGCGAATTTCGGAGCGCTGTAAATTGAAATCGTACGAATTTGTTTAAATCGCAATTCGCAAAATTAAGTGAAAACCGGAGCTTGGCTGTTAGTTTACGTTTTCGTTGCGAATGTCAATTTTTTTTTTTAGTGGTGGACGCAAAACACACACGTTGGGTGGAACAGCATGAGATAGGAACATCCCCTGCTAACGGGGGAATATATTGAGAAAATTTGGCACGGCAAGTTCTTACGTAGATGGTGGCTAGTGTGCCAAATGCCAAAATGGGAGCATGGCTGTATATATTTTTTTTCAAGTATTGAAATTTCAAATCAAATTTTCCTTCGTAAAGAGATTTGGCCACTCTTTTTTGAATAATTTGTGGACCTTTCATTGAATTCAGTTGTACTGTATTCTTTTGAATTCTATTGGACCGAAAGGGAGATCAGTTGCTTCATGGTAGTGCACAATCAAAATTATGGTTTTAAATCTTAAAAGTTAAATTTCTTTAAATTATAAAAATGCAAGCAACATTCACAAGACACTTACATTAAATACCTCGACCTTGAACTTGTAAGAATTCCAGAACCACAACAAAAGGAAAATCAAATA